>LPNX010221247.1:48026-75181 GCA_001517045.1 Pseudotsuga menziesii | reverse complement strand
GGAAAAGGAGGTCTCGGGAAATACTGAGACATAGGAGGCCATAGGCCTCATCTCTCCGATTGTGCCATTTGATCTTCTCTGCAGCTGCATTGGGCTCTACTTCTATTGTCGTAGTCACCCTGTAGAGGCCTTTCTCTCTCAACAAGATCTCCATCTCTGCTTTCCATTCAAAATAGTTGAAGGGAGTGAGGATAGTTTTCTGTGAATCCATAGCTTTAGAAAATCTGTCCCGGCTGTCAGTAGAAGGCTCCCAGTCTTGATGTCGAACCTGCAAAACAATTTTTGGAGGATATTAACAACCTACAATGGCTCTGATACCATGTAGAAATTCAGGCCTGCAGTATATTAATTTCACTCACAGCAATTAACAATTGATCATGCAAAATTATCAACAATGGAGACTGAATATGGAGATGTAACACAAAATTATATTAACTGAGTGTACAATAGCCAACCCTGTAATAACATAGGATGCTGAATATATATAATACATGAGCAAATCGAATGCATAAGGAAGCATCCAAATATAGCATAAAGCAGGCTTACCCAAAATAGGCAAATCCCCCATAGGTGTAAAAAGCTGATCCCAAATATATCAAGGACCCCACGAATTAGCAAGGGCGCATGGGAAAGCTAAAGAGTGGTCAAATGGTAGCTCATACATGCTTTTGCATGGAGGAAAGAGTGGAGGATGAAAGGGGAATAAAACAGGTTCACCTCACCTAGTCTAGCTTTCCTTATGTGCTTTAAAAGCTGGAAAAGCAGTCAATAAAGCAGAAAAAGCAGAAGGGCACCTAGGAGGCAAGGAATAAAGCAGATTTGATTCCCAGGACTTTCCAAAGCGCTCCATGAGTCAATAATGGCAAGTTTGACCTCTATGGATAGGCAATTAGCTACTTGCACATGGTGGGACTCATGGACTAGGCAAATAAGACAAAATAAATGAAATAATGTCTAAGTGGGTAAATACTATGGGTTGATTATTCTAACATTGTAGAGAAAATATGTCCAAAACACAAGAGAAGAAGGTTCATGTTGCCGAAGGAGAACCAAAGGTTGAAATCATCACCAAGGTTGAATACATATATGAATATACCAAAGCTATGACCGTGGTCAAACTGGATTATAAATCAGGTGAGATATACAGGATGATTGCAAATCAGAATGTGCCTAATGCAGGATTCAAAGAGCTGACTATTTATGCAAAGATCGAGAAATCTGCCCCTATGAAAGTAGCCACAAGACTTGAGTTGTTCCCATGCTCAGAGGTGATAGGTTGGATTCTTCCTAGGGAAGATGTAACTACGATGATCTTGGAAAATAATGCTAAATAGGGCTACAATGCACACAACCCTGCTTATGTCTCCATGGTATATCATCTGCCTCCTACTCAGATTTACTTAACAGAAAGCTGGTTCAAAGAAATATCTATGGACCTGGTAGAAATAGTAAAAATAATGATGATACGAGGGAAGAATTTTCAAAGCAGGCGATCAGGTGAATATGATACATCCACTCTTTGGACTCCTTATAGATTTATTGCACTAATGCTGAATAGGATTTTTGGGAGAGGTCATGGAAAAAGCTTCAAATTGGGATGGATACCAATTATTTTCTATGTGGCTGTTATAACTGATTTTACCACTCCAGGTGAATCACACTTGTATGGCCTTCCATTGTCCCTCTGTAGACTCCTTAGACCCCTTGGGCCATTTTTTGTCCTTTGATGTTTCCTTGATCATCCCTAAAAACATGTGAAAAATGATACATGCGACTTTTAAACCAATAATCATGTATATACGCGGGTTTGACCCCTAAAGCCGTGTACATCGAGATGCATGCATAATCCAAATCCTTTTGGAGTTTTCCTTGACATGGATCTGACTCACTTGACTCCTGGCCTTCCCTATGCCTTGAGATCACTCGGATTCGACCTTTCATTACCCCTTTGAAAAGCTATATAAGGAACTTTTTGGTACATTGAAGGCATAAGAGAGAATTGAGAGAAAAGAAACTATAGTCCATTGTTGCTGGAACTTGTGCTTGAGTCTGCATCCCTTTTTCCCTTGGAGCACTTTTGTGTTCTTCCCAAGCTTGCCTTTTGCTTGTGAGTTTGCTATCGAGAGATGGAGGATTGAAGTGGTGGAGGCCCAAGTGGGGGATTTAGTTTCTTCGATTCGCAGACGTGCCAACAGAGGTTTTATCCATTGTAATCTTTGATTTTATATTAATAGAAATATCTTTTCCTATCCAATAATGTATGTTTGAATGAATATTTTATCCATGGATGATTTCAAATGCTTATACATTGTTGATTATATATGCTAGAATAGATCTAACACCAATATATATAGTATGCTTGTCTTGTTTACTTGTTTTTGAGGAAGTGATTTATCAATTCAAGCTAAAGTTGGAAAGCTCAACGGGGATCTACTTTAACCGTCCGGAATAAGGTACAAGGTCTGATCCTTTAGTGTTAGATATTTGATTTCTGTTGCATATTGGAAAGGATTGATTTCTAGAGTCAAGCTATCTGTTGTTGTACCCCAAGCCATAGGAATTTCTCTCCGTAACAGAATTGGCGACTCCGCTGGGGATTTCCTAGTAGTTGTCCTTTGGGGGTTTTCTATCGGCATTCAATGACTTTGAATTGCTCTTTTTCTCTTGTTTTTGTGTCGGGTCTGGGGGCATGTTTTCCTAGTAGTGTCTAATTGGTGTGAATTTTGTCTCAGCTTATCTGTTTGCCTTTATTTTTATGCACATTTCTCCCTGTATGCGAGTTTTGAACTCATAGTCATGTATATACGCGGGTTTCACTGCTATTTCCGTGTACACATGCAAGTTTACTGCGAACAGTCACGTATTCCCTTATTTTTTCCTTCTAGAGGAAGTTGGAGGGTTGCTGGGTGAATTTTGATGATTGTTGAGTCTCCTTTGACACTGCCAGAGTCTGTATACACCTCTGTTTCTTACCAGAGACATTTTTTTAGGGTAAATTTCTTTTTTAAGAACGTTCTTGTCATTTCATTTTCGATTTTTTGTTTTGGGATTAGTGCATTAGATTTATTTTACCTTGTTACTTTGCTTGAGTGCTGCTTGAGTGTGCTTGCAGAGTCTGGGGGTTGTAGAGCCATTCTTTTTCTTTTTATCTCATTTTTATTTCAAAAAATCCAAAAAATATTTGCTTATCATCATGCATTGCATATTGCATTTTGCATAGTACTTGCACTAGATTTGCTTTGGAGTATTAGTCAATATTTAATATAGGAAAGCTTGCATTCATCATTTGAAGAAAATTGTGCATTTCACGTAGTAGCATACCCTGTTTTTCATGGACACAATGCATTTGCATTGATTGTTAGGTGTGCATTTTACTTCATGTTGTGTCATAACACCATTAGTTGCATGGCCATATACCTCTTTTGAGTAATAAAGCCAATTAAAATCAATGCTTAATTAAAAATGCTTAATTAAAATGAACTACACTATTTTATTTGATAGGGTTCACCAACAAGATTAGGTTTTAGGGTCTTGGAATAGTTCATTGTGAGTAAATTCTCCAAGACCACTAAACAAAAACATGTATGTGTCTGTCTAGGTGTGTGTGTGAAATTCCTCGGTATAACTAGTGTTTCTCAAGATCCTCCTCTCAAAAGGGAGTTAAGCATGAGGCAGTGTGAGCAGTTATTGATTGGGATGACCCCTAATCATAACTGAGTAGCACCGGAGATATTTCCAGGATTGTATTCGTATATGGGGGCTCTTTCGAGAGTTTTGGGCTTTGCTACCCTTCCCATACGGTCAATCTTGCCTGCGACTGTCCACCTAAGCATTGATTATATTGAGGTGAACTTAGTGACCTTACCTAGGATATCGAGGGGGTACTTTGCAGGGGCTATTCTGTGGGTGTCCTGGCCAGGTTGGGGTCAGACAGCACAGTCACTTTACGCGTTGAAGGTGAGGGCCACAATAATTGGTTACATACCTCCGCTTGTTGTGTATGGGAGTCTCAAGCCTCTCCTCAGTGAGACATACCTGCTTCATTCGGGAGCTCACTTATCCTACTCTTGATTGGTTGTGGTTGGCTTTCGATTTTCTTTGTGATTTCTCTATGCATGATAGCTTGCCTAGGGTTTGCGTAGATAGAGATTATTTGATATTTTTTGAGTCATTGTGGATTCGGGTGCGGCTCCTCACTGTTCTCGTCATTTAGTAGGACTTCCACCTTCTGCATCTCCTCCTCCTTTGGGAGAAAGAAATAGACAGTCCAAGGAGACTACTTCGCACATTGATTCACACACCATGGGAGACATTTTTGAGTGTCATTTCAGCCATTGGATTGACCCATTCGTGTCGATCTCAGGTATCATGTCTAAACTGGGATATAGGTTAGGTTTTATCACCATTTTCATTTTGCATGACGTTATGACCATTTCATTATAGCCTTAGGTATGAACACACTCTATTATGCCATGAAACCTTCTTGTTGTTTTAGAAGTGGCATGATATGAGTGGTAGAGCTTGACCTTACATGGGTACCCTAGTTAGTGCCTTATTTGCATTTGGTGCCCATGCTGATGTTTTGTCCCTTAGGGTGTGGGAGTCCGTTGTATAGTATTGCCATGACATTTCGCAAGAGCCTCATACTCCTCTTGATCTTTTGCTGGCCTATTCCCCTCAGGACTCCCTTATTTCAAGATGTATTTGCATTATCATGAGCTTTTCCTACCTTATTGAGCTTTATGCCGGCTTCCCTAACATTGTGCTTCAGCCATATAGCCCAAGCTTATCTCATGTCTAGCCATGCAGAGCCATTTTATATATCCTTTGCAGCTTGATTCCCTTTTTACCGGGAGGGGATTTTCCCCCAAGTGTCGCTATCCTACACATGTATCCTTGCATTGAGCATAGGTATGTTCCACTACTTGCAACTAGGTTGTTTTCCCCTATGACACTCGTCTCCTCTTAGTCTGTAACTATAAAGTAGTTTTATTTTTTTTCAAGCTTTTTAAATATTTGAAAAAGTCAAAAAAAATAAAAAAACCAAAAAGCCAGACAAGGAAAGATGTTATCTTTGGTAGCTGTCGAGTTGTGTCGCCTTCGAACAAAGCGCTATATACCACATTCGTTGTTTTGGTTTATAGTTTGACTTTAGGAGTTGTACTCATTTATGTGAGTTTATCTCCACCTACTGGTTAAGCTTCCAGTCCCCATGGAGGCTCTGTCGATGCCTCCTTTGTTGCAGAGATGTCCCAGTTTTGTATATTGAATATATGTTGCCTATATGTAAGTCACCACTCACCGTTATTCTCTTGTTCGAAGGAAGTTGAAACCTGAGTCGGCCATTCCTCAATTATCTTGACTTTGCATGTCGGCCATTCCCAGTACATTTACTGGTTCATGCACCTTATGATCGAGTCCTTCCACATCATACAAATTTGTTGAGTACCTCGTGTTGGATGATGGGGGATTCCTTAATGCCCTCCTTCCAGTGGATTTCATCCCATCAACTTCAGATCATTTATTCTAGGATTGGAATCTAGAGTCATTTTTGAGTGCCTTGAGACTTGCAGTCATCAGTGATAGGTTCTCTCGCCATCGACAGTATTTGGGAATACATCAATGTTCCCTGATCGATGGATCCTCTCAAGTGTTCAACCTCAACACATTTATTCACACTTGTTAGTTTGCACTCTATTACCTTGGTTCCCATTTTCATTATCGGTGGGTGATCTCGCGTCTATTAACGGTATACATCAATGACCAGTAATAAGACGATGGACTACTATGTTCGACCTTGACACCTCTATTCACATAGTAGAACATGTACTCGCAGTGGTTTGTGTAGAAGACCTTCCATATTTGTAGCATCTCTTATATGCTACCTCCTTAATCGTGCCAATGTTCATGATAATTCAACTCTCGTGACTTGATTCCAATATATGTCAGACATTTCCAGCCATTATGGAGATCTTGATCCATTATATATCTTCAGCCATTATGGAGACCATGGTCCTTTGCATATCTTCATCATGGAGATTCTGATCTATGTATATTGTACGTGGCGATGACCACTTATGTGATATCTTGTATCATGCCTATTCATGGCCATTGTACTCTTATGTATCCAGGACTGCTATATGTATTTGCAGTTTTATGTAGAGTTGTATCATTGTACTATGCCGATTGGGTGGTTGGTCTTCCATTTGGGATCCTTCATCACTCCACTTATGGGATGGACTTATAATGTATTTCGGCCATCGTATGACTCCTTAGACCCCTTGGACCAGTTTTTGTCCTTTGATGTTTCCTTGACCATCCCTAAAAACATGTGAAAAATGATACACATGACTTTT
This sequence comes from Pseudotsuga menziesii, assembly GCA_001517045.1. Taxonomy (NCBI): domain Eukaryota; kingdom Viridiplantae; phylum Streptophyta; class Pinopsida; order Pinales; family Pinaceae; genus Pseudotsuga; species Pseudotsuga menziesii. Next base: position 68,825 of record LPNX010221247.1, on the reverse strand, counting down.
AAACCTATAATCGCGTATATAAGCGGGTTTGACCCCTAAAACCGTGTACATCGGGATGTGTGCATAATCCAAATCCATTTGGAGTTTTCCTTGACATGGATCCGACTCACTTGACTCCTGTCCTTCCCTATGCCTTGAGATTGCTCAGATTCGACCTTTCATTTCCCCTTTGAAAAGCTATATAAGGAACTCTTTGGTACATTGAAGCCATAAGAGATAATTCAGAGCAAAGAAACTATAGTCCATTGTTTCCTGAACTTGTGCTTGAGTCTGCATCCTTTTGTCCCTTGGAGCACTTTTGTGTTCTTCCCAAGCTTGCCTTTTGCTTGTGAGCTTGCTATCCAGAGATGGAGGATTAAGGTGGTGGAGGCCCAAGTGGGGGATTCAGATTTTCCGATTCGCAGACGTACCGACAAAGGTTGTATCCATTGTAATATCTTATTTTATATTAATAGAAATATCTTTTCCTATCCAATAATGTATGTTTGAATGAATATTTTATCCATGGATGATTTCAAATGTTTATACATTGTTGATTATATATGCTAGAATAGATCTAACACCAATATATATAGTATGCTTGTGTTGTTTACTTGTTGTTGAGGAAGTGATTTATCAATTCAAGCTGAAGTTGAAAAGCTCGATGGGGATCTACTTCAACCGTCCAGAATAAGGTACGAGGTCTAATCCTTTAGTGTTAGATATTTGATTTCTATTGCATATTGGAAAGGATTGATTTCTGGAGTCAAGCTGTCTGTTGTGGTACCCCAAGCCATAGGAATTTATCTCTGTAATAGTTGCCACTCAAGGAACCATATTCAATTGGGCAAACATAGTGTCCAATAGCCTCTCAACATGCATATCTTCAGCTTTGGAAGGGGTGTCAAAGAAGAAGTCATAGTTCTACATGATCTGTATCCTAGTTGACTGTATACTATGTACCCAGTCTTTTACATCCTTGAGGTGTAATTGGGATAGGACAGGACCCCGGTTTACAATGCATATAAATTATTTTGGGCACACAAATACTATAGCTACTACAGAGAAAATGTGAAAACTTCATCATGCCTTTGTACACGCTAATTTTCCTAACTGAATGCAAATGCATGTCCAAAGAAGCGTTCAAAGTCATTGAGGAATATGGAGACTATTATTTAACTGAGGAAGGAATGTATATCAGAACGTATGGTGGCTCCACAACACCTTCTCTACTCCCTAAATATGTCACTGATTATGTGCTACATAAAGAGGCAGTTAGGAAGGTATATCTTGATGGTGTGGGGAGTTTCTTGTTCGAGCATAAAAGGGAAGCATATCTTGCCATAAATTTATGGATGGGGAGTTATAACTTTTCAAAGGTAAAACAGACTACAAAATTCGTGCAGGAGCTAGAGCAGTTTCGTTTTGGTGAGATGATATTTCACAGGAATGAATCCCGAAATAAGGTAGCAGAACACTGCAAAGAGGCAAACATTCATTTTGAGTATACCAACTTCTGGGACAAGGAAGAGGAAATGTTCAGGAGTGCAAATAATATGAATGCCTTAAAGAAGAGATTTAAACAGAAAATAAATACTGTGGGTGGAAAAGGTAAAACTACACAGAAGACTAAGACAGCTGAAGAAGAAGAGGGGAAAAGGAGGGAAGAAGATGCTAGAAGGATAGCACAAAAGGTAGAGAATTGAATGAAGAATGAAGAATAAAAAACATAGAGAGCTGCAGAGGAAGCAACAAAGAAGGAAGAGGAGGAGAAAAAGAGGAATGAAGAAGTAGAGATAAAGAAAAGACAAGAAGAAAGTGAAGGTTTGAGATTAACAGGATCTCAAAAAGAACAACATACTACTGAACAGATGGATACATAGGGGGAACATGATCATATATATCAAGGACATGGACAAGATCATCCTGATCCCCATGAGCCTGCTACAGCTTCTCGAAGCACTCAAGGGCAAGTTGTGTTTTCTGGAATGAATTTGATCTCTTGCATTCAGAAAGAAGGGGAAGAGGTCGCTGATTTCAGCACCATTTTCTATGACAAAGAGAAGAAAAGGATTGTTAAAAGAGCTGAGAAGAAGTTTGAAATAGGAGGACAATCAGGAAAGATGATAACTGACAAGACTTTGGTGTATGGGAGAGATGCAGATCCAATATTGACAGCAAGATCTAGGGTGGTATTAACCCAAGCTACTGAAGATAATGTAGATAGGCTAATCACGGATCTCGAGCAATCAAGAAAGAATGCAGCTCAATTAAAAGAAACATTGAAGAGAGAGAGGGATGAAGGTCATAAGTTGAAGAGGAAATATGATGTGGCATGCAAAATGAAGTGAGGACTTCAAAGATAGAACTCCAGACTCTGCAGGAAAATAAGATGGCTTTAGAAGTTTCTTTAGAGAAAACAAAAAATGATGCTCAGAACAACTTAGCAAAATTACAGAGGCTACAACTAGAGCATCAAGTGTTGAAGACTGAGAAAGATGACCTCCAAGTGCCCTATGAAACTCTAAGTGCATAAAAGGACCAGCTACAAAGTAGAATTGACGAGTTAGAAGTAGAGAAGGCCACCATAGAAGAATGAGAAAAACAATATCAAATACAGGTGGCAGCCTTGGAAGAACAGAATGCTTCATTGACAACATCACTGAAGGATGCTATAGAATAGAAGATAGACTTCCAGCCTTTAAAAGAACATGTTCTCACTCAGAGAAGGAAAATCCACCATTTGCAAATGTGTGTTGAGGAAGAAAAGATGTAAGATTTTGTAAATAGATAGCAGATTAGAAGAGATTTTGGATACTACATCTTATTTTTTGGATAGATCTCAAGAGATTCTAGAGATTCTGACGGGAAGAATAGTGTGGATAGAAACAAATGAGGAACCTCCTGCAGAGCTACTAGTTAAAGATCGACATATTTGAAAGTAGTATTATGATTTATTGGAGTTTGCAATCAATACTGCAGAAGAATTCAAGAAAAATGTAAAGAAAACGAGATGAGAATGTGTTGAATACTGCAGAAGGGTGCTCGCTATATATAATAGATGCCATATTTTAGAAGAGAGGATATTGGATGTAATTCCAGAGCATAAATTGTTTATAGAGAATCTATAGAATAGATGTTAGGAAGACGAGCAAGAGATCCAACAAGTAAAGGATCTAGATGAACAGATATTAAAGAATGCAGTCGCACATGCGGCTGTAAGTATACACCATCCTGGAGGATCAACTGCACCTGAGTCCGATGAGAATAGAATTAGTTAAGAATCAAGCTACTAAGTATGATATAAATATTCATTTTCTTGAACCCTCCAATTTTGAAGTCATAGCAGCAGAGGCCTAGGCATGGAAAAAGTTCATAAATGACCAAGCGGGCCCCTCTTCATAAAGTGTTCTATAAAATTTTGATATAAAATGTAATATATTGTATAAATTATGAGCACTTAGTACAAGACAATATTTTGGGTTTGAGAGGTTGGGGAAGCCCAAAAGTCATTGGGGGACAGCCCAAAGGTTTTACTTTTTTGTATAAATATAGGAGAGTTTAGATGTAGCAGAGACTTATTTCCTACGCAATTTTTGAGAGTATATTGTAATAAGAACTACTTCCTTTTGCAATAAATAATTACAAGTTTCTGCTGGAGAAAGTTTGGTGGAATGTTTCAAATGTTGTGCTATGGATCAGTTGAATGTGAACTATTTCGTTTTCAGCTTATGTTCATTAACTGTGAGATCGTTCTAACTCATTAAATTTCTGTTCATGTTACGAATGTATTATTGTTTATTCTGTGAAATTTCCACTGTGATTAATTAAGGTTGTCATAGACAATAAGCTATCTTATCGTTCATATTTCTATTAATGTTCATGTTTTCTAAAATAAGTAATAGCTATCTGTAATTTTTCTTAATACATGCACATAAATACATTACTCATTAATGACTAATAATTTTTGCTCCTTGGGGATAGGTTAGTTAGTTGTAGTTATTTTCTGGTTGTTTGTGATTTAGATGTGAGAGAGACAAGACGAGAGGTAAGAACCTGCACATCACATTGTGACACTCCTTGTTATCTCTATCAATTTGCATTTTTATATAGGAACTTGCACATCATAACTTAAACGCAAAAAATTGAAATATACACGGTGGATCGGGCCATAACCGGTAAAATATTTCAATTTGTTACTTGACCTATGGTAGCCGGACCATAAACCAGAAAGATTCCCCATAGCAAACAGTAACGAGCTAGTTGGGAACGTTTATTGGGGAGAATCCCTAACTATTGTTACCTGCGATTTTCCAGACAACAACAGTTTTTTGGTGCTAGAAGGAGGGCCACCAGTGCATGGTTGGTCAAGGAAGCTCACTTCCTCGAAATCACTCCACCGATGACAGTTCTGAAAGTAGTTTGTTTCACAAATCCACTCCTGAAGATAATGAAGTGGTTGAATATTTAAGAAGAATCACTAGGGCATATGTGAAAAATATTGGAGGATTACCTATCATTTCTGTATTACCTAGAAGATAGGATCAAAAGAAATACCGCCCTCAATTATAAGACTTAGTGTTGGTAGAAGATCTTTAAGAATTGGTAGAAGCATCCTTACAAGAAGTTGACCAACCTTTGAATCAATTGGACCTAGATTCAGCTTACTGTTCACCTGTCCAGACCCCCATTTATTCACCACCTCATTCTCCACTCAGAATCATGGCTCATGTAAATGCAAACCAACCACCTCCACCACCTGCTTGGAGAGTTAGGTCAACTTTAAATTTGACACCTCCCATGCATGATTTGCCTCAAGATTTTGAAAAGATGTTACCCAAGTTTGAACTAGGTGAAGGAATTTTGGTAGATGATCATTTACATAGTTTTTACTTGGCTATAGAAATATTACAAGCTGGGGAGCATGAAGATGTAGTGTGTAGATTGTTTCCCCACACTCTGAAAGGAAAAGCAGCCTCATGGTATTTTTCACTTCCTGCGAATTCAATCATGGATTGGAACACATTTGAGATAATGTTTAGAAGTAAATATGCAGTTCAGAAAACTCATGCAGCCTTAATGAAGGGGTTATGTGCTTTAAAGAAAGAAAGAAAAGAAAAAGTACATGATTTTACTCAAATATTTGCTACTTAACTAAACAATTTTACTGCAGTAAATAAGCCATCTAAAAATGCTATGATAGAATACTATGCCTAAGCCCTTAGGCCTGATCTAGCCATGTTTTCCAAGAGATCAGTGAGACCTACATTAGCAGAAAATTATGAAGAAACTGAGAAGGTGGAGGTTGAGTTGGAAAGCATAGAAAATTATCCTGTGTAGTCAGAAGAAAAGACTTTAGGAAGTAAGAAACCTTTATTACTGACTAATCCTAAGGATGAGCGGTCACAATATTTTGAAGGGATGCTGAAGATGATGTGAAAGTTATCCAATAGAGTGATAGATTTAGAGAAGGAAAAAGAGGCTCACAAATCATATAAGCCTTATTATAAGAAAAGGGAAGACAACAGTCAAACTAAGCCTCCTCCACATAGTCCTATAGCAATGAATTTAACTGATGTAGGCATGGATATTTTTTTGTACTTTTCATCAACAGCCTCATTCTGAGAAGAATTGCCCCCAATGGATAAACTCTATGACACTGGTAATGAATCAATTATTGGATTCCAAACTGACAAAAACTGGTAAAGATGAAGAAAAATATAATCAATCTACTAAAAAACAAGAGGAGGATACTCTGGTTTTATGGGACTATGTCTCAATGTTTGATACAAAAGAAGAATATTCTCTAAAACAAGAGGAAACATCAGAAACCAATGTGAGAACAACAAGTCAGATTTTGTTAAAAGAAGACAAGTCAATACTTCCTAAGATACAGAAACTTCAAGCAAATATGAAGAAGATACAAAAGAACACTACAACTGTTAAATTACTCGAATTTACCATTTCAAGTCAAAATCCAAAGAAAATTAACATGCCTATTAAGCCTGTTGAAGACAAGATTGATAATGTCAAGAAGAATCTCAAAGAACCTGAGATGGGGTATGATATTGTGGAAGACATTATAAATCCTAAGGCAAATATCTCATTGTTTGAAATGTGTAATGTACTTTAGAAGAAAGAGAAATTGTTAAAAGCACTTGAAGTACCAGAAGAAGAGCTTCCCACTGACAACCAACCTAAAGAAGAAATTGGTGAAGCAAGTGTGGGAGGTAAGTCTAAGTATAAAACCCCAGCATTTGTCCTAACTTTTGAGATTTTCAACTATAATGTGCCCAACTATTTATTAGACTCAAGAGCATCAGTCAATGTTATTCCACTTTCAGTCTACAAGAAAATCAGTGGACAACCGAAACCATCTAATTGGTAGTTTCTTCAGTTAGAAAGGACCGCTGTGAAAGTAATCGGGGAAATGGAAGATGTTCTAATTAACTTATCTGTAGATGATAGGGTATGTCAGTACATTGACATTGTAGTAGCAGACATACCTGATGCTTATGGACTTATTTTGAGTCGAGACTGGTCGGCAAGGCTAGATGGATACTTCGCATCAGATTGGTCACATTTATGGTTGCCTCATAAGGGAATTCCCAATCAGATAAAAGTAGTAAGAGAACCTCAAATGAAATACAATGTTACTCAGTTAGAGGGAAAGAATGAGATAGTAAACTCTAAGTTGGGAAATTACTTCATTGAATTGGAACCTGGAAATTGCCAAGATGAAGAAGCTAGGAGTACACCTGACACCCAGCCCGATCTCCTTCGATTTTCATGGGCTGATGGGATTGACTGTAAAATAGTAGATTTAGTTTCAGATGTAGTTTTTAATTCAAGTTCAGTAGAAGTAGATAGTTTTTGGGCCCTTTATTTTGATGGATCTAAAACACTGGAAGGATCAAGATCTTGATGTGTCCTGATTGATCCAAGAAAAAATAAACATTTTCTTTCTTGTAGATTAGAATTCGAATGTACAAATAATACAACCGAGTATGAAGCACTAGTTCAAGGAATTAAAAAGGCAATAATGTTTGACTTGAACAACAAGTTCAGAAAGCCAGCGAATGTCAAGACTCATAGCTCATCCTTGAAATTCGAGCTAATAAATTTGGGGACTGAAGCTGAACCTAGATATGTAAATTTGGAAAAGTGATGTTCTCCGGGATAAAGGAGTAAGTTCATTAGTCTGTTCAAATAGTACAAAGATGTGTTTGCCTGGACATATGAAGAGCTTAAAACATATGACACAAATATTATACAACATGTCATGCCGATTAGAGCTGGAGTCAATCCTTACCAACAACCTTGGAGGAAGATGCATCCAAAGCTGGAACCTTTAATTCAGAGTGAAGTGAAAAAATTGTTGGATGCTAAAATTATATTCAAAGTCAAACATTTGGAATGGGTTTCAAATTTGGTACTAGTAAGGAAAAAATCTGAAGAAATCAGGCTCTCTGTAGATTTTAGAAACCTCAATCGTGCGTCAGATAAAGATAACTATCCAGTCCCACGCATGGAGCAAATACTATAGATGGTTTCAGGTTCTGAATTGTTTTCAATATTAGATGGATTCTCTGGCTATAATCAAGTATTAGTAGCTAAAGAGCATAGGCTTAAAACCACATTCAGAACCAAGTGGGGAAATTTTACTTACAGGAGAATGCCCTTTGGACTCATAAATGCTGGAGCTACTTTCCAGAGGGCCATGGATATATCTTTCCATGGTCTGATTGGTTGTAGTGTTGTGGTATATCTCAATGATGTCACAATATTTTCAAAAAAGAGAAAGGAACAAGCATTCCATCTGAAACAAATTTTTGAGTGTTGTCAGAAATATGGTATTTCACTGAATCCTAAGAAATGTGTGTTTGCAGTCATAGAAGGAAATCTACTGGGTCATGTTGTTTCTAATAAAGGGAAATCCATAGACCTAGAAAGGATTAAATACATAGAATAGATCCCTTTACCCCATAACAAAAAAGGTATGCAATCAGTCATGTGGACAATTAATTTTGTGTGAAGGTTCGTACAATATTTTTCTCAAATTGTCAAACCTTTGAAGCAGATGGTTAAACAAAGCGTACAATTTAAATGGACTGATGTGGAAAAGAACGCATTTAGTAAGATAAAAACATCTATTTCTCATGCACCATCACTCAAAACCCTAAATTTTGAAAAGGATTTTATTCTGTACACTTTTCTATCCTATGATTCATTAGCAACAGTGCTTACACAGAAGGAAGATGGGAGAGATGAGTACCCCATATCATTTATGAGCACTAGTGGGTAGGGAGCTGAATTGAATTATCCAGCTGTTGATAAACAAGCTTATGCATTTTTTAAAGCACTAAAGCAATTCAAGGCATACATAATTAAGAACCATACTAAGGTAATAGTTCCACACCTAGCTCTAAGATATCTTTTTGTACAAAAGGAATTAGGAGAAAGAAGAGGCAACTGGGTAACGGCCTTACAAGAATATGATCTTGAGTTCCAACCAACATCCATAGTAAAAGGGCAAGGATTGTGTAAACTAATGGCTGAAGGTAAAGACAATGAAGAAAACAGTTGGGACAATGAAGCTGAGTTCCATATGGTGGATGTATGTCCTCTGTTCACAGCTCCAAATTCCTGGTACCAAGACCTAGTTCATTACCTTCAAGAAGAATATTTGCCTGAACATTGGAATTTCAAACAACGAAGAGCGTTACACCTTAAATAAACTTCATATTATATAATTGATGGAGTATTATTCAGAAAGAATTATGATGGAGTTTTTCTTAGATGCTTAGAACAAGAAGATTCATGGAAGGTCATAACATAATTACAAGATGGGTCTGCTGGAGGTCATTTTTCAGGAGATACAATAGCCCATAAGATTCTTAGAGCCGGATATTATTGGCCTACACTGTTTAAGGATGCTCATGCTCATGTCATAAAATGTGATGCTTGTCAAAGAGGTGGTGGAAGACAAGCTAAGGAAGAAGGGAATTTAAAACCAGTGATGATAACAGAACCATTCGAACAATGGGGAATTGATATCATTGGGGAGATAAACCCAAATTCTTCCTTGCAACACAAGTACATTTTGACGGCAACTAACTACTTCACTGGATGGGTCGAGGCCATTCTGTTACGCAAAGTAAATGAAGATGCAGTCATGGATTTCTTACAAGATCACATTATGACCAGGTTTGGGGTTCCAATTTCCCTGGTTTTTTATAATGCTACTTACTTTTCCTCTATTAGATTAACTGCATTTGCTAATGAAAAAGGAATCAAGTTGCATTATTTTGCAAACTGTTACCCACAAGGAAATGGTTTGGCAGAATATACACATAAGAATTTGATTAGGATTCTAAATAAAATCGTAATAGAAAATCAGAGAAGTTGGCATTTAGCATTACCTAATTCTCTTTGGGCTAATAGAGTCACACCCAAGAATTCCTTAGGTGTGTCACCATACACTCTTATTTACGGAAAATAATCCATTCTTCCTCCCAACATTCTGTTACCATCTTCCATACTAGCTCAGGAATCTAGAGGTACCGATAATGAAATCCTATAGATCAGAATCTATAATCTTTTGAAGTCAAAAGAGTCTAGGTCCAAAGCCAAAGAGAGATTTAAGCATCAACAGGAAGTAGTGAAACATTGGTTTGATAAGCATAAAGCTGGGAACAAAGAATTCGAAGTAGGAGACCTGGTTCTTAAGTGGGATCATCCGCACGATGAAAAGGAAAAGCACACTAAGTTTCAATAGTTATGGGTAGGCCCTTTTCAAATTGTAGCCAAGCTTGGCCCCTCAACTTACAAATTGCAAGACTTATAGGGGTGGGAAGAGAACTTACTAGTTAATGGTTTAGTTCTCAAACCTTATTTTTATTTTTTTATTTCTTGGTTATCTTTTACATAAATAAACTGATTGTTTTGTTTTATTTTTATTTGTTTATTTTTGTTTGTTTTAGTTAGGGTTTGATTGATTTTAATAAAAAGCACAACTTTTTGGTTGCATGGAGTTCATCAGAATTATGTTAACATTCTAACGTGCCAAACATGGGAAATAATGGGTAATCCACCCCTATAATGGTCCCCAATTCAATTAAGACTTTATAATTAGGAAAAGGTCATGCATGTTGGTAAACTGAGTCAGGTCCAAGTGGATATTGAGGGATTGTACACTTTTGTGGTCTTTGAGGTCATTAATATAATATACAATACTAACCCCTATCCCGCATTGTTGGGAATTGATTGGGAAATGGAAAATCAAACTATCATAAACTTCAAACAAAGGACCCTACCATTTGAGTATGATGAGATGAGGGTGGTTGCACCCCTTGACCCTCTAGAAGGGCAGAGATGCGTTGAACCAGTGTTCAACGAAGGGTAAGGTGATCACCTCGACAACATCTATACTGTAACTTCCCTTAAGGAGGACTACATCAATCCTACTATGGATGGTAACCTGAGCATGAAATTATTGATTTCATGTACATCGGACTCAGCGGAGGCACTTGAGAACTGGCAGAATCAATTCATGAAGTATCTACAAGGACATGTGCCCAGATAAATAAGTCTATCTAGCAAGTGGGAACTCATTCGCGATAGATACCCACATATGAAGTAATTCCTAACTTGGAAACATTCTTGACTAATTTTGAAGAATTGGTAATAGAGCTGCAACGACTATCTGCACTAGACTTTGCATTGAAAGCTACGCCCGTGCGATGGTGGGGTACACAGAAAAGTTCTATAACTGAATGGCCGCAGTGCAGAAGGCTGCTAGAGGTAAGGTTCAGAGATGAGGTCACAACTAGAACACAAAGGTATATAGGGTTATCAGACCCTTTTGAACACTTGGAACAGTGTTCCGCAACATTCTCGAACTGCCCTCATCAGGAGTGGGTTTTGTTAGATTTTTAACATTTAAGCTAGAATTATCTTAGGATCTTTAACTGAGAGAATAAGAAGCAAAACAATCAAACATAAGAGACAATAGACACAAATATTTTCCTCAGGGAAACCATAAAGGATAAAACCCCACAACTTCCTCAGAGATACAATCAGCACCAAAAGTAAAACCCAAAAGTAGTAAGATGATCTCCCGACAACAGTAGTCTCTCTCTCTTGTCCCAACAACTTCTTCTCTCTCAGTTATGCACTACAACTAAGTGTGAGTGAATGTGTGATAAATAGAGAGGCTCACTCTTTATTTATACTAATTCCCGAATTGACAATAACTCAGTAGGGCCGACTTCTCTAGGAGAGTCTAATAACCCTAGGGTCCCACAACTGTGAGGACTTTAACCCTTGATCAATAAGGAGGGTTACCCACTATGACTTTACATGACTTGTTTACATTATTGAATCTCCCAATAGGAACATCAGGGCATGACATGAATCAATTACATTATAGAATATACTTCCCAGAATAAACATTTGGGTACAATACATAAAATATACAAGTGAATACATTCCAAAGTTACAAATACATCAACCCTTCCTCTTAAATAGAAATTTATTCTCTTGACATAGTTTATCAGCATGGGTCTTCTTCTTTGTATAATATGGATCATCATCAAGTTATCTTCATCTTCAAGTCATCTTCATATTCATATTCAATTCATCTTCATTACTAGATTTGGATCATCACTAGATCATCACTGGGTCATCATGACTGGATCTGGATCATCACTGGATCTAGATCATCACTGGATCTAGAACATCGCTAGATTTGGATCATCTCTGGATCTATATTATCTCTGTTGGATCATCATCATAGGTTTTATCTCTCGATTCTTCTTGTCATAGAAAGTTCTACAGAGCCAGAACTTTTTCATGCTGGTTGCAGGCCTAGCATCCATGTAGGTCTTCTTCAGCGCTTATATCTGACCCTAAGTCAGAATGGCCCCCTAGTACTTACATATGACTATGAGAGGAAAACATCCAACACCATTTTAGANCATCCACCACCATGTCAGAAAGGCCCAGCACTCACATCCACTGGCATGATAGGACACACCATCTATCATCCAAGGAAAGGCTCAACACTTACATCTACTGGCATAGCAGGACACACCATCTACTATCCATAGAAAGGCACAACACTTATGTCCTCTCACAAAGCAGGACACACCATATACTATCCAAGGAAGGGATCAACACTTATATCTACTGGCATGGTAGGACACACCATCTACCATCCAAAGAAAGGCTCCGCACTTACATCTGTCGGCATTATATGACACACCATCTATCATCCATGGAAATGCTCTGCACTTACATCCGTTGGAATGATAGGACACACCATCTATCATCCGGGGAAAGGCTCTGCACTTACATCTGATCATGTGGGAGCCAATCCCACATTCATATCAAAATGGCTCTGCACTTACATGTGATCAAGTGGGAGCCAATCCCATAGTCATATCAGAATGGATCTCAGCTCTGGGTTGAGTCATCCTGGTAACTGACTAGGTGCCTCCATTCTCCCAGAGAATGGCCTTCAACACTTATATCTGATCATGTGGGAACACATCCCTCAATCACATCAGAATGGCTCTGCACTGACTCATGTGGTAACACAACCCACAATCATATCAGAGCATCTCTACACTTACATCTGACCATGGAAGGAACCAATCCTCTCACCATGTCAGAAGGGCTCATGGACTCATCACTTCCCCTTGGAAGGAGCCTTGATCTGGAGAACACCAAGCTTCTCCCTGAAGTACTCAAACTTCACTCTGGCCAATGGCTTGGTTAACACATCAACTATCTACTCATTCGTCGCAACATAATGGAGCTTCATTGCTCCTCTCTACAACATATCCCTGATATAGTGATATTTGATCTTGATATGCTTCGACATGTCATGGAACACCGGGTTCTCAGACAAATTCACACAACTCTGGTTGTCGTAATATATACAAGTAGCATCCAACTTGAGATCAAACAAATCAGATAGTAGCTTTCTAAGCCACACAGCCTCACAGCTAGCTGAATAAGCTGCGAGATACTCTTCTTCAGCTGTACTCAGTATCACACAGAACCACTTCCTGCTAAACCAAGAGATCACACCTGATCCCATAATAAAGAACACCCTGAATTAGTCTTCCTATCGATGGCACTTCTTTCCCAATCTGAATCAACATAACCTTCCAGGTTAATCTTTGGATTGACCTCATACTTGAGCCCATAATCAACTGTACCCTTTAGGTAGCTCAAAATATGCTTTGCATCAATCCAGTGAACATGTCTAGGATCTTTTGGCAACTGGCTCAATGTGTTCACAACAAAGAAAATATATGGTCTTGTATTCATCAGGTACATCAAGGACCCAATCATCTGACGATACATCGTAGCATCAATCGCTTCTGATGAAGCATCACTCAATAGCTTCAGGTTTGATTCCATAGGTGTGGTCATGGCCTTGCAGTCCATCATCCCCAACCTCTTCAGGATCTCTACTACATACTTCCCTTGTCCCAGGGAAATTCCATCTACATTTTTCCACACCTCCATGCCTAGAAAATAGTGCATCATACCCAAGTCCTTCATGTCAAACTCAGCAGCAAGCTTCCTCTTTGTATCAGCAATAAACCCATCCATACCTATTTCAAATAGATCATCTACATACATCAGGAGTATCACTGGGTTCTCTTCTTAAAACTTGTAGTAAAGGTTGGAATCTGCTTTACTCTTGGTAAAGCCCAAACTGGATAGGAAGCTATCGATTCCGCCATACCATGTCTTGGGTTCCTGTTTCAAACTGTATATAGCTTTCTTCAATTTACACACATGAGTCTCGCTCTCATGTGTCTCAAAATTGAGTGGCTGCTCCACACACACTTCCTCTTCCACTACACCATTCAAGAAAGCAGTCTCAATATCCATCTGGTGTATCTTCCTTTTCATCACTGCAGCCAGAGCAAGTATAGATTTGATGGAAGTGTATCTAGATATAGGTGCAAATGTTTCTTCATAATCTATTTCTTATTTCTGGGAGAATCCACGAGCCACAAATATTGCTTTATATTTCTCTATGCTACCATTTGCAACATGCTTGATCTTGTAGATCCACTTGGAAGTCATGACTAACTTCCCTTCTGGTCTAGGAAAAACATCCCAGACATCATTATTCATGATCAGTTGGTACTCCTCGATCATAGAATCCTTCCATTCTTTCTTCTATGCCACTTCTTCATATTTGGAAGGTTCTTTATCAATAATGTCACATTGCAGGGCTAGATAACCAGAGCAGGACCTAGTTCTCTTTATTTCTCTTTGTGTTTCTTTTGGAGCCCCATATCTCTATGGACCTTGGATAGCCTTTGATACCCATGCAGGTTTCCTCTTGTGAGTATTCTTCTCTTGGGGTGGATCTACAAGTTCCTGGGGTTCTTCTATTTCTCTATCTTCATCCTAATTTACATCATTCATAGTTGTATCTTGAATTCTGGGTACTTATGTTTCTTCATAGACTTCAACTGGTCTCTTTCTGGATTTGTTGTAACATGAATCTTCATTGAATATTACATCTCTACTTATGTCGATCTTCTTGAATCCTGGGAAGTATATTCTATAAGATTTCAAGTTTTCACTGTATCCCACAAATATAACGTTGTTTCTAGAAGGATCTAACTTTGTCCTCTTTTCTTTTGGATTGTGTATGTATACATGACAGCCAAATATTCTGAGATGTTTGACTTCTGGTTTCTTTCTAGAAAAGACTTCTTTAAGTGTCTTGTTATCGAGTACTCTGTGTGGAGTACGGTTTTGTGCATACATCGTTGTTCTCGAAGCTTCTTCCCATAGATGATCGTTCTATTCTTCCTTTCTGCAACCCCATTCTATTGTGGAATATATGGAGTGGATAACTCCCTCTTAATCCTTGAATCTTTGCATAACTCTTTGAATTCATTTGATGTGAATTCCCCACTATTATCTGATCGAAAGGTATTGATCTTATTTTCTATGTGGTTCTCGATCAAGGCTTTGAATTCCTTGAACTTGCTGAATACTTCATCTTTGTTCTTCATGAAGTATATCCATGTCTTCCTAGAAAAATCATCAATAAAATAAACATAGTATACATACCTGCTTAATGAACTGGATGACATTGGACCGCATACATCAGAGTGAATGATTTCTAGGATTCCTTTTGCCTTTCTCTCGCTACTTGGAAATGTCTTCTTTGTGTTCTTTCCTTTCGCACATCCTTTGCAGACACCGTAATGTTTTGTCTGTATTTATGGAAGACCTTCAACAAATTTGCTTGCAATTGGCAGTGCTCCGTAGTGCACATGTGCAAGCCTTCTATGCCAAAATTCAGTGGGCTCTACTGAGTCATGTACCAAGGTTTTTTTGGATGGCCCTTCAATTTTTATAGACCTCCTTCTTGTTCCCCAATTACTACTACATCATCAATGGTGTTTCCCTTTGGACACATAAGAACTTGGCCATCTATAAATGCAACCCTCACACCTTTTGCATCCAATGCAGATATGGAAAGGAGGTTCTTCTTTAGTCATGGTACAAACAATACATCCTTCATCTTCATAGAATTTCCAGAGTCTATCTTATAGGAGGATTCACCACTACCTTTTATTGGATACTGGTAGTCATCCCTAAGTTTCAACTTGTGAGGTGACTCATGTTCAGATAGTTTCACAAAGGATTCTTTGAATCCCATCATATGTTTGGAAGAACCACTGTCTATAAGCCAATCATTGCTTCCATGTGTGATAGTTCCCATGAGAGTGGAAATGAAAACATATTCTTCATCACTTGAAGAATCATCACTTTCTTGTCTGATTCTCTTTGTGGAAGGTTCATCATCCTTTGCAACATGAACATGATGTCTTCTCTTGTTTCCCTTCTTCTTCTAAGAGATATTTTTGTTTCTAGGACAGTCTCTCGAAAAGTGTCCTCTTTCACCACATGTATAGCATTTGAGTTTAAATAAATCTCTTCTAGTGTTATCTTTCTGGTGGAAGTGCTTGCCTTTTGGGTGATGAGAGTTTCTTTTGATTTTCTTGGAGTGTACCATGAGAGCTTGGTCTTCACTTCCCATATTTTCTTCTCCGTCTATTATTCAATATTCTTCTTGTGAACATTCTTCCCAGGACCTACTAAACATTAATAGTTTCTTTCTTGCACAAATCCCTTGAAGGAAGGAGTCCCATGATCTAGCTAGACATTCAAGGTGTTCATCACAATTTCTGCATTCTCCACTTCTTCATCTACTACTTCCAGCTATTCCTTGATCTAAGAGACCCTTGTAAATCAATAATGTATGGTCTCCACATTCTATATATTTACATTCTTCAATTGGTTTCTCAGATTCATCTTTCGATTTGTGTTCTTACCTTCAAACAGTTTGGTCAAGGCATCAAACATAGCTTTAGGTGTCTTTAGGGAGGACACATGTGGTATGAGGTGATCTTTAATTGAATCAGCAATAATCCTATTAGCCATGACCAATTTATTTTTTTGTAAGGCCTTATTCTCATCTCCCTCTGGACTTGGAACCTCTTCAATGATGTAAGAGTCCAACTCATTTTCTTCCAGGACCAGGGAGATCCTCTACTTCCAATCTTGGAAGTTATCAGCTCCCTCAAGCTTTTCATCAATCTTGGTATGATGAGACATATTAATTGAGAACCTAAAATGGAAATACAAAAGATTTAGATCTTACCAGGTTAAGATGTCAGGACTGGATCTCGAGCTAAACTTATGCAAATCTAGTTCAAGAGCAGATTAGGGTTTGACTTTCCTGGAGTTCTGTCCAACCAATTTTTTTATATCTTGATTTCTAAACTTCGATTTTGTGGAGGAGATCAATCCAAGCTTGGGCTCACTCAAAAATTCCACTTCTATGGAAATCCCTAATTTCTGGCAGCAGTGTTGGGTCAAAAACTCAAAGTGCTCAGAATCAGATTCTGCTTCGACAAAAAGATGCACCCTAGAGAGGAGAGTTAGGCCAACCTCCTTTTGCTAAAAATCTATGGAGAGAGATCCAAAAAGTAGAAAGCCCAAGTTTTTGCAGCTGCATAATGTCTTCTTCTCAAGTTAGCTCTGATACCATGTTATATTTTTAACATTTAAGCTAGCATTATCTTAGGATCTTTAACTGAGAGAATAACAAGCACAACAATCAAACATAAGAGACAATAGACACAAATATTTTTCTTGGGGAAACCATAAAGGAGAAAACCCCACAACTTCTTCAGAGATAGAATTAGCACCAAAAGTAAAACCCAAAAACAATAAGATGATCTCCCAACAACAGTAGTCTCTCTCTCTCTCTCTTGTCCCAGCAACTTCCTCTCTCTCAATTATGCACTACAACTGAGTGTGAGTGAATGTGTGATAAATAGCGAGGCTCAATCTCTATTTATACCAATTCCTGACTTGACAATAACTCACTAGGGCCGACTTCTCCAGGAGAGTCTAATAATCCTAGGGCCCCACAACTACGGGGACTTTAACCCTTGATCAATAAGGAGGGTTACCCACTATGAATTTACATGACTAGTTTACATTATTGAATCTCCTGATAGGAACATCGGGGCATGACATGACTCAATTACATTACAGATACTTCCCAGAATAAACATCAGGGTACAATTCATAAAATATACAAGTGAATATATTTTGAAGTTACAAATACATCAACAGGTTCACCACTTCATCCATACCCTTGAGATGGCACCAAGAGGGTGGTACGCATCTATCGAGTTGCATCAGGAAACAAGGGAATGGGAAATAGTTGCGTAGAAATTCACTTACACATTCCAGTTTGTGGACGAACAACCAACAATTGATATTGCGTTAAAGGATATCAAGGAGAAGATATTCGCTGAGATCCCACTGGAGATTGTGTATTCTCAAACTTTCACTGCACATTCCCACCAATGCTATGAGATAGTTTAGCACTGGATGACATGCTATAACCTTTCTAAAGACCCAGAGGATGATCCGACTAACATCAATATTCAAGAGTCGGAAGGCTCGCACACAATAGAAGGAACCGACATTTCCAGTGAGCGGTTTGTAAAGCTGCTAAAAATCAAGAAGGTTAACATTGGGTCAGAGGACAATCCAAAATTTGCTAACATTGGAGACTATTGGGATGAAGAGACAGTGGCTAAAATCACTGATCTATTACATGAATTCCAGTACCTATTCCCGAAAAAATTTAGGGATATGAAGGGGATAGTAGGGGATTTGGGTGGAATGAAAATTCCACTCAAACTCGACGCAAGGCTGGTAAACAACACCCATACAGACTAAATCTGCTCTATAAGGAAAAAGTGAAAGAAAACTGGATCGCATGCTGGAAGTAGGAATTATTGAACCTGTCAAAGAATCAGAGTGGATAAGCCCCATCGTAATATAGGACAAGAAAGCGACAGGAAAGGTCAGGATCTGTGTTGACCTTAGGAAACTAAATGATGCCTATTTGCATGATCCATTCCCAACACCATTTATAGATGAAGTCTTGGAAGGTGTCGGCGGACAAGAAATGTACTCATTCATAGAAGAATTCTCAGGCTACCATCAAGTTAGAATTGCACTAGAGGATCATCACAAGACAACCTTCGTAACATAATTGGGATGCTACCAATACATGGTAATGCCTTTTGGCCTTAAAAAAGTCCCTCCTATTTTTTCTAGAATATTAGTTTCTGCATTTAAGGATTTCATTCATAAGTTTCTTGAAGTGTACTTTGATGACTAGACGGTATTTGGTCTAGTAAGAGACCATATTGAGAATTTGCACATGATGCTGGAAAGGTGTCGCCAGTATCAAATTGCACAGAATTTGAGAAAATGTATATTTTGCGCATCGTTTGGTGTACTGCTAGGTGATGTGGTATGCCATGACGGGATCTTGGTCAATCCCATGAAGGTGGGAATTATTTTGGACTTGCCCCTACCTACATCGGTCATACAAGTCAGATCCACATTGGGACATACAGGATATTATCGAAAATTTATCAGAGGATATGTGGAGATAACTAACTCAATGGAGAAACTGTTGAAGAAGGATGCCAAATTTGAAGGTGAGTCTAGATAAGCTAAAGAACAAAATCGCTACTGCACCAATACCAATATTCCCATACTGGAAAAAGGAATTCCATGTTCATGTTGATGCATCATCAATTGCACTGGGTATAGTATTAACCCAACCAGGAGATGGCACAATTGACCATCCAATTGTATTCGGAAGCAGAAAAATATCAACAGCAGAGAAAAATTATATCACAACTGAAAGAGAAGGACTTGCAATGGTCTACGTGCTACAAAAATTTAGATATTATCTATTGGGTGGACAGTTCAAAATGTTCATTGATCATTCTATGCTAAATTACCTGGTCAATAATCCAGTGTTGGGGGGGAAGATCTGTCGATGGCTCCTCCTATTTCAAGAATTTGTCTTTGAATTCATTGTGAAGCCATCCCAACTGAATTTTGGGCCTAACCACTTATCGCACATTGAAAGTGGGGAGGAACCCACCAGCCTAGAGGATAATTTACTGGACGTGCAACTATTTGCTATTGATGTTGTCAATAAATAATTTGATGCTATTATACACTTACTAAACATAGGCTAAGTGCTTGAAGGCTATTCAACATGGCAAAAGAAACAGCTAATTGTCAAGGCCTCAGACTACACGATAATCGCAGGACAACTCTATAAGTTGGGACCAGATGAAATACTATGAAGATGTGTCTTCGATCATAAAAGACAATGGGTAATGGCTGAAGTGCATGCGGGTGTGTGAGGAGGACACTATGTTGGGAAAGCAACGATGCGGAATATTCTACAAGTGGGACTTTGGTGGCCAATGATACATATGGATACAAGGAAATACTACCACGATTGCGATAAGTGTCAAAGAACGGGGAAACTGTCACGGCGTGATGAAATTCCACTTGCACCACAAATTACACTGTAGGCCTTTGATAAATGGGCAGTGGATTTTATTGTCCCAATCAGTCCACCAAGGAAACAGACTGGTGCATGCTATATTATAACCGCTACATATTACTTAACAAGATAGGAAGAAGCAGTACCTGTGAAAGATTGTACTTCTGCAACTGCGATGAAGTTCCTTTTTGAAAATGTAGTCACAATGTTTGGTTTCCTAAAGATTCTTATCAACGACCAAGGTACACATTTTATAAATAAAATAATTGTTGAACTGACTGCAGAATTCCAAATCCAACATAAGAAAAAAACACCATACCATCCTCAAGCAAATGGAACCGTGGAGGCCTTCAATAAGATACTGGAGAATGCATTAACCAAGGTCTGTAATGTACGCTGATATGACTGGGACCAAAAAGTATCAGAAATATTATGGGCCTACAAAAGAACATGCAACCGACTAACTAGACAAGAAGCAGTCATACCCATAGAGTACATTGTGCTAAGCCTGCAAATTGTTGCGCTAACAGAGATGAGAGATACCGGTGCTATAGAAGAAAGACTCGCACAAATGATTCAAACAAAGGAAGAACACTTCATTGCAGGTTTCCATCAAAACATGGAAAAACATCGACAGAAAGAATGGCATTACCACCACATTAGAAAAAGCAGTTCAAAGTTGTAGAAATTCTGACCAGCAATAGATTAATTTCACTCACAACAAATTACAATTGATCATGCAAAATTGTCAACAATGGAGACTAAAAATGGAGTTGTAACACAAAATTATATTAACTCAGTGTACAATAGCCAACCCTGTAATATCATAGGTTGCTGAATATATAGAATACATCAATAGGTCGAAT
>LPNX010221247.1:0-40835 GCA_001517045.1 Pseudotsuga menziesii | reverse complement strand
GGTAAAATGGTCCTGATAAACATCGAGGTTATCAATTCCCAGCTTGACTACAACCTTTTACTTGGCCGCAGCTACATGTATGCTATGCGGGCAGTTGCTTCTACAGTCTTTCGCATCATGATGTTCCCTCATGAGGGCCGCGTGGTCAAAGTTGACCAACTCACGTACTACGATCCCAAGGCCACCGCGACACCCGAAAATGTTCTCCCCATGATTGAAAAAACTATCTCGGGTGCCCCCAACACAACCGTTTCTTCTCTAGGGCCCATGCTCCCCATGGTTGAACAACTTATTCCGGATGCCACCACCTCTTTGGTTTCTTCAGTGGGGCCCGGAGTTTATTCAGACACACCGATGACATCCACTTTTCCATCTCTCCCACCACCGTCATCTACTACTAAAGTGGCCGACTTATTAACTCTATCCCACCACACAAGAACCCCTAGTAATCCACCACCGTTGTTGCCTCAACCCCCTTTGGTACCTAGCCACATTGGTTCCACACCCATACATACCATACCTTTCCTCTTCCCTCCCTCAGGAGTGGTTAGCACCCCAATCATGGCTACCCTTAGTCTCCCAGGTTTAACCTTAGGATTACCCATTTGGTATCTTTCGCCTCCAGTTCGCCCGCCGACACCAGATGTCGTCCTGCAACCAGTACAACCCATAGCCACTACTAGTCGACCACCTCCCGGTGTCGCGACCCCGTCAAACCCCGCGAAACCACCTCCTGGTCTCGCTTCCCCGTCAACCCCCACGAAACCATCCCCTGTTTTTACCAAACCCACTGGGGGCAGAGGCCCCCAACCTTACACTGCTGTCCCACCTCCTAAAACAGTCCAAAACCCCCCTGTATTCCGTGCCCCTCCTAAATGTGCGCTCTGCGATGAGTTGGGCCATGTGACTCACCTATGTCCTCATTTACCAGCATTAAAGGAATACATGAAAATGCTCGACGACGACCCCACCATCCCGGTGGTCCATCTAGAGTCAACCCCTACGCCTCGCGACAAGTCCCTACGCACCAACCACCCATGTGCCTTATGTGATATTTACGGGCATTACTCCCATCACTGTCCCGATCTCCCCGAGTACAGAATAGCTCTCTTTGAGATGAACAATCTGGATTTGGAGACGGTAGACCTCACCATTGACAAGATCCTCCCCTCAAATCTGGATCCTGAGACAACCCAACTCCCCATTGTGGAGATCCACCCCCCGGAATCTCCTTCTTCAAAAGAGTTCGAGACCATTTATATGTTTTCTTCCATCACCACCCCCTCGGCAACCGATCTGACAACTCGAACATTTCACAGTTATGAAGAAATTCTTGAGACTCTCACCGCCCCAGATTATCCCTGGGATGACATGCATCATCGTTCATAATTTCTCCCAGATGAACCATCTTCTAGCACTGCTCCTCAATTTGCAGTGGAATCCAAAGACTTCCTTCCCCCGAAGGTCGACTGGTTCAAGGACCCTATTCCTACTCCTGACGCCTTCGAAGAGGGTAACATGGCCAACATCTCACCTATTATCCAATCGATCTTGCTGCCCCCGGGGGCACCCCCGAAATCATCTCTTTAGGAGAATCTTTCACTGAGCAGGAGGTTGACGAGTACAAAGCACTCTTCAAAGAATTTCGTGATGTCTTTTCCTGGTCCTATACCGAAATGCCTGGCCTTGACCCTGCCATTATAGAACACCACATTGACACATGGCCTGATGTACCCCCCGTTCGTCAGAAACAGCGTCCCATTCATCTCTAGCTACAGTCTTGGAATCAGCACGACGAGATCATCCTAATGGTCACCTCGTTGCATCTTTTTGACTACATCATTTTTTGCCCATTTTTTAGACATCCATAGTCGTCTCGGTTTGCGTGCCACTTTAGCCGCCCTCCATTTTTAGTACTTTTATATCACAGGAACTACCTTTTCGAGCTCGTGATGATGATTGAGATACTTTCTCGCTCTCACCTAGGTACAATCATAACATTGTATCCTGACATCTTGCTACCTTGATTAGCACGCCCCATCGGCCGCCGTCTGATTGTTCCACACTTTTTACATGAGCCATTCACTCCTGTCATACTACAAAGGTTTCGTTCTTTTGCCACCATTCAACCACCTTGCAAGGAGGCCCACCAGTGTTCCCCCCCCCCACCATCAGTTCTGATCATCATCAATGTCCCCTAATTGAACACTTCCTCTTTGCCTGACCATTCCAACTACAAAGTCTTCTTATTTGCTTTCAGACTCCTTAAAATCGAAAGCAACCACGAGCATGAACTGTCATGGGCTCGCAAAATCCACATGACAGTGCCGTTCCATCAATACAGACTCTTCTTATTTGCTTTCAGACTCCTTAAAATTGAAAGTAACCATGAGCATGAACTGTCATGGGCTCGCAAAATCCACATGACAGTACCATTTCATTCCATCAATTCAGAGTCTTCTTATTTGCTTTCAGACTCCTTAAAATTGAAAGCAACCACGAGCATGAACTGTCATGGGCTCGCAAAATCCACATGACAGTACCATTTCATTACTTCAGAGCCTTCTTATTTGCTTTCAGACTCAGTAAATATGAAAGCAACCACGAGCATGTACTGTCATGGGCTCGGAAAATCCACACGACAGTAGCATTTTATATATCCCCACTCCTTCTCGTTCCATAACCCATGAAAAAGCCCCCCCCCGCCTCTTGGCGCTATGATCAATCCTCTCGGCAGCATCTCCAATCAGGTCGCCTTTGTTCAGAGTATTCTGCAGTCTCCTACCATGTTACCACAGCTCGAGTCTCCCTCAGCCTAGTGCACTGCCCAGATCCCTTACAGCTATGATCCCTTTACCACTAATCAGTTTCATGTGCTACCCGATCATCCCCACCCTCATACTCTGAACAAAGGAAGTTTGAGTCCACCCACTCTACTTGCCCAGTTAGTCCCACCAGTTTATCACTCTTATCACAGTTCGGTTTTGCACCTCGCGCTCCTGTCAAGGAAACATCATTGCCTTGATAGTTGCAGGTCTCCCTCTGTCGACGACAACTCCTCTATTCCAGAGGATAGACCTAGAGGTTCCTGCGCCTTGGACCCATCACCATCTGTGGTGAGTGCCTACGGACCATTTTGAAAGGAGTCATCATTGCCTCTCCGAATGGTTGTTTCTCACATGCTCGACTTCAGTACCTTATTCGCATCGTTGAGAATCGCGCAGGATATATATCCTTTCCATTCTGTGTCGAAGACCCCCGATTTCCCCCGACTCTAGCACATTGGTGAGTCACTTTGGAACGACCAGTTATATGTTCCCGTGGATGTCCGGGATGCGTTGGCGATTTTATTCAGAAGCCATCCAGTTCTATGCTTCTTTGAGTACCCAGTTCAGTTCCAGATCAGTGTACCATTACGAGTGTGACCCTTCTCACTCTGATCCAGCAGCGTATCAGTTCCTTCAGAACCACATTCAGTAGCACTGCTGCCATTCCAGTGTATCAGTTTGTCAGCTCAGACATGATCAGCTCAGCAGTATGATCCAGATTTGTGTCCCTTCCGGACCCTCATAATATGCACAGTGCCTATCTACTACAGGTCCTTCATTTTGGGCCTCACACAGTTATTTTTATGTATCTTGATACGAGCATGGGAATGCCCGCCTCGTCCATATATTGAGATTTTTTCCTCATCCAGTATTTGAGGACCATTTATATTGCTATGTTATATCTTGATACGAGCATGGGAATGCCCGCCTCGTCCCTATTATCAGATGTTCCCTCATCCATTATTGAGGTTATGTACTTTCCAGTCCTTGCAGGTGGTTTGAGATCGGTGTCCCGGACTTCAGTTGCTTTCTTCTCTTCTCCACACCCCAAGCAAACCATATATGACTTATGATGTCCATCGGCCATACGATGAGCTCCTGCCCTCGCACATCAGGGGGCAATCTGTTAACACCCAAAAATGGTTAACTACCTCATCTACCCCACTACATGGATCATTTGTCCATTTACCTACAATATTTCCCTGAAAATCCCACTAAAAAGCCTCCAAAAGGCCTAAAACGCCTCCAAAAGGCCATAAAACAATCTAAAAAGCCTCCAAAAGGCCTAAAATGCCTCCAAAAGGCCAAAAAACCCCTTTTTCCTCAAAAAATATCCAAAATTCCTCTAAAAATAGCAAAAATCCCCAAAAGGGAAGAAAAAATATAAAATAATGAGGAAAAGGAGGAAAAAACCCTAAACAAGCTGCCCTAAACCATATGGTTTCCAAAACCATGGGCCAGCACTCCACCACTAAAAAACTATAAATAAGTGGTGGAGATCCCTCATTTGTTCATCCCCATTCATAAGCATCCTGCCTCTGCCGAAATTATTCTCGAAACCCTAGCTTACCATCAAGCTACTTTCACCATTGAGAACTCTTTTTGGCCCATTTCCACCACCGGAGAAGGAAAAGAAGCAGCTTGGAGCTCGAAGCCACCGACATCGGACCAACGCAACGGACTCCACCAACCTCCTCATCGGAGGTAATATCAATAAAAATCACCATTATACATTTCTTTACTATTTTTGCTTCATGTTATTTACTTTTTACTGCTTTAGCTTAGTTTTTGTTTCAGTTTATCTTTGTTTACATCATTGAACTGCTACTAAGGATTCCAGATTCCTTAGTAGGTGCTCATCAGCACAAGCTAGGGTGAAAACCCTAGCTACACCTAGGATACAGCCTTGGCAAACTCCTTTGGAAAATTTTATCTTGGGCAACCCTATGACCATATCTTTCTCACTAAGATCAAATAAATACTTGTAATTTAAATGGCCAAATCTTTCATGCCACAGCTTGCTAGCTTCATTAGCATGGATAAGAAGAGCAGAGGGGTTTGAGTAAGGCAGGAAGTGTGAAAACATGTATACCTTGTGAGCATGATTCGCTACTCCTTTTGCAATGATTCTTCCACTTGAGATTTCTGTGATCTCAACTTCATCTGGTGAGAATGTGACTTTCTTAGGAGACCCAGTGTGGGTCATCTGGTACACTGACAGAAGGTTGGAGGCAAGACCAGGGACATACAGCACATTGTTGAAGTTACCATGATCAAGTTCTATCCTTCCTTTGCCTTTGCTTTCAGTGAGAGAGTCATCTCCCAGTACAATAGATGGTCCTTTCGACATATCCAGTGAGGAGAAGGCCTCCTTAGTCGAAACCATGTGTCTTGAAGCTCCAGAATCTATGATAAAACTGGGTGAGTTTGATGTGCCAGCAACTAGAGCATGAACTCTCTCTCTGTCATCGGAACTTGATCCTCCTTCTCTCTTCTTTGATCCTTCTGGAAGGGAGATGCTATTCTTCTCCAGGATATTGGTCAGCATATCAATCTGTTTTTTCATACAAGAGCTTTCCGTATGATTTCCCTTCGAACAGTATGTGCACTTGTTCATATCACCTTTGTTTTTCTTCTTCTGGGTATTTTTCTTGGGACCTTGTTGATCCTCTGGAGACTGCTTCTTGTCTCTTCTTTGCTCAGGTGGATTTTTAGCTTTCTTTTTGCTTTTAGAATCCACCCTCGAATCTCCAGCAACCAGAGCTTGGTCTTTGGAAGGTTTGATGGTGCCCATCATCACCAGCTTGTCTTGTTCTTGTGTGAGAGATTCCATGAAATCTGCAAGGCTGGGCATCTTCCAGGTTCGAGCTGTGAGTTTTGTGTCATAGAAGGTCAAAACAAAGACTGAGTAGTCAGGTCCTAGATTTGAGAGGATGGCCAATACGAGCTGCTCATCTTTCTTTTCGATACCACACTGCTTCAGCTGCAAAAATAGTGCTTTGAACTTGGAGAAATACAGTTGCAGGAATTCAAAGCTGTTGGGACTCAGAGAAATCAGCTCATTTTCGATCTGATTTCCCCTCATCTCATCTATCTTTCCAAAAAGCTCAGACATCTTCTCCCATACTTGATCCGGTGAAGTTAATCCATCGAGATGGAAAAGGAGGTCTCGGGAAATACTGAGACATAGGAGGCCATAAGCGTCATCTCTCCGATTGTGCCATTTGATCTTCTCTGCAGCTGCATTGGGCTCTGCTTCTGTTGCCATAGTCACCCTGTAGAGGCCTTTCTCTCTCAACAATATCTCCATCTCTGCTTTCCATTCAAAATAGTTGAAAGGAGTCAAGATAGTTTTCTGTGAATCCATAGCTTTAGAAAATCTGTCCCGGCTGTCAGTAGAAGGCTCCCAGTCTTGATGTCGAACCTACAAAACAATTTTTGAAGGAGAGTAATAACCTACAATGGCTCTGATTCCATGTATAAATTCTGACCAGCAATAGATTAATTTCACTCACAACAAATTACAATTGATCATGCAAAATGGTCAACAATGGAGACTGAAAATGGAGCTGTAATACAAAATTATATTAACTCAGTGTACAATAGCCAACCCTGTAATATCATAGGTTGCTGAATATATAGAATACATCAATAGGTCGAATGCATAAGGAGGCATCCAAAGCTAGCATAAAGTAGGCTTACCCAAAATAGGCAAATCCCCCATAGGTGTAAAAAGCCGATCCCAAATTTGTCATGAGGCTCGCGAATTGGCAAGGGCACATGGGCAAGCTAATGAGTGGTGGAATGGCAGCTCATACATGCTTTTGCATGGAGGAAAGAGTGGACGAGGAAGAGGCAACAAAGATGATTCACCTCACCTAGTCTTGCTTTCCTATGTGCCTTAAAACACTGAAAAAGCAGGGAATAAAGCAGAAAAAGCA
This sequence comes from Pseudotsuga menziesii, assembly GCA_001517045.1. Classification (NCBI taxonomy): domain Eukaryota; kingdom Viridiplantae; phylum Streptophyta; class Pinopsida; order Pinales; family Pinaceae; genus Pseudotsuga; species Pseudotsuga menziesii. Next base: position 34,066 of record LPNX010221247.1, on the reverse strand, counting down.
GAAGGGCACCTAGGAGGCCAGGAATAAAGCAGATTTTATTCCTAAGGATTTCCCAAGCGCTACATGAGTCAAAGATGGAAAGTTTGACCTCTATGGATAGGCAACTAGCAACTTGCACATGGTGGGACTCATGGACTAGGCAAATAAGACAAAAATAAATGAATTAATGTCTAAGTGGGTAAATACTATGGGTTGATTATTCTAACAAAATTTGGTGGAATCGTTCTATTATATGACAAAAAATTTCTCAAGCACCCAGGTAATCTCAAAACACACTGGTTAGGTCTGTATGTAGTTGTGCACATTACTGAAGCAGGCGCAGTAAAACTACATAAGCTGGATGGAACACAGGTTGCAGGTATGATCAATGGTAGCCGCTAAAAACCATACCGCGATGACTGTGGCATGGCCCCATAAGGCCGAGGTGCACAACAACAAAAAATATGTATATATATTTTTGCTATAACTCCACTAAATAGCTAAGAGACAACTGACAGTAGGGGGTAGATAGCTAGCAGGCACTAATGGCCGGTAAATGCATGAGAATTTTGAAAAAGATCCGATGCAAGTAAAAGTTTAGTAGCATTAAAGTGGAAATTCCGAGGAGAAGGGCGGCGATATTTCTGGTCACATCTACCATATTACCCTTAACTACCTTGATAAGTGCACAATGGAACCTAAGTGTGCAAAGGACGATCCCATGTGATCTGTCAGATGGTCCTTCACTCTATCCAATCAGCTTGAGGTATTTTCACCTATAAATAGTAGTTACCTTCAATCGTGTAACCTTTGCATTTTTCTACCAAGCTAAGAAACTAGAGAGCCAACCATCCAGAGTAAACCTGAGCCATCCTCCCGAGCCAAAACCCATGGTCATTGATTTATCCGATGATACTGAGGAGTCCACTATTTCCCTCACCTTACCCTGACTGATTTCAAAGCACCATCCGTCTCTGAACCAACTCGATGGGCCAAGCAGATGAAGAGGAGTCCAACTAAGCCTAATATTCCTCCAAAGCTGAAGATAGTGCATAAACCACCACATAAGTCACCACACCCACCACCACCAGGGGACCAACTTATGTGGATGCTTCCAAGCTAGCCACCAGTACAGCCATCTAGATCCCAAATTTTTATAGCTAGAGCCCCATCGATTGTAGACATCCCCACTTCCTCTAGCCCCATAGAAAAGATACCAAAGTCCAGCAGAGATGACCCAGTTTCGCCACAACCATCACCTCCAAAAGTGGGGAGCATGTTTGAAGAAAAGAACTTTCTCCCTCCGTATGTATCACCAAGGAATCTAGGTTCCTTAACAGTAACGGTGGACATACCAGAGCTATTAGAAGAGCCCATTATTCCAGAGGGTGTCATGCAGCCATAGGATTCCATCACTTCCAAACTCCAGGAACTAAAGTTTGAGGACTACGACACTAGGAAGCAAAACATGTCTAGAGATCAGCTCATGGTCATAAAGGTCGATATTTCACTGAATGTAGACGTGGTCTCTGCAATGGAATATGCGTGTGGATTGGAGCAATTAGGTATCTTAAACCTTCTCGTTATGCCCTATTTCGGCTGCTCTGGCCCAGTTAGAATGTATCTTAAGCAGCTGTTAGTATGCTTCCATGGAGGCTACCTCTGGCTAAAAAAACCACATGAGGTAACAGTGGACCTGATCTTGGCCATTACAGGTCTTTCGCGGAAAGGACTAGACCTGGCCCTGTACCTGTGCAACAAGGGAGAAAAGCTTGAAAAAACTGACATGTATACCAAGTACCGGCTGCTCTATGGCGGGAAGGGCGTTCTTCTTAGCTCCATCAATGAAAGTGCTATAAAGGCGGCAGTAAAAATCTTGTGCAGCAAGATCCTACGCAAGATGAGACCTACTGAGTGCACCATTGCAACAGTAGAGCTAGTAGAAAAGTGTGTGTAAGGGGTGCACATTAACTGGTCCCAATTCCTCCTGAATGAACTGATGGATGATGTACATGAAGCACAGGACCAGCCCACGATGAAGTTTCACTTCTTGTGACTTTTAATTTTAATCTCATTTGCGGTATGGGCTGCACCACCGGATTATCAATCGATGGATATCTCAATAGAGATCCTCGACATGCCATACCAAAACTTTTGGGACTACAAGGACAATAAGCGCAAGGCTGATGCTAGACTTGCATTCTTTCTGCAAGAAGAAAGGCTCCTACAGATTGTGCGTAGGCAATACCAACTGAATCTTGCGATGGTTACCAAGTATCTGCTCATTCAATTCTAAGCAGTGCCGCACAACATTATCCTACATCCACATCAGGACCCCAAGAAATAGCCACTCCCAACATTCTTCATCCTCCAAGATGCAGATATCAAGCAGGAAATCCAAGACTGGCCTAAAGAATGACTTAGCCATCATAGGGAGGTGCCTACAGGGAAACAATTGTGGCAGGGGGGATCCACAAGAGAACCCAAACCAGGACAGTGCCAATAGAAATAATCAAGAGCATGAGGATGGATCCCAAGAAGAAGAAGCAATAGAAGATGACAATGACCCACCTAGTACTAATGACAAAAACCCTCCCGCTGATGAAGTGGTGAGCGCTGACAGGACCAAAAAAAGGAAGGGTAAACATCCCATCGAATAAGATGAAGAGGACTTGGCCATCTCACATAGGAAGAAGTAGAAGGCTAACCAATCCCAAGTAATGGGCATATCAGATGAGGATCTGAACCTTCTCACTGAGGCAGTCTCTGAAGTAGCTGAGAAAACCTTGGGTAACCTCACAAGCCGACAAACCAATTGGATAGCCTCCATCACTATGAAAGTTAACCAGCTAGCTGATACTATTGCAGAAGTGCGCGACACCATGCAGGCTAAAACCTATGGTGTGGACTCAGTAGACACTCTGGCGATGCCAGTACTGCTATCACCCTTAAGAATAGAAATTCCTACGTAGGCATTTTCTATAGAAGAAGTAGCACAAGAGGTAAGTGTCCATAGTTTGGACACATTGATTTTGGAATTTTCTAAGCTAACATTGCTGCAGATATATTCCATTCAGCATGTCGGTGCCACAGAAGTCAGAATCTAGGAAAATGTGGTTGCATACTAGGCATCCAGGGAAACTAGGAAAGGAAAGGAGCACAAGCAGGTTATCAAGTGCTAGTACGAAGACCTTAAAGCCCAAGCCCAAATGTAGGCTTTATTGGAACAAGCTATAAAGGAGGCAATCACGCAACTGTCGAGAGAGGAGAAAGAAGTTGAGGCAGAACTGCTGCACCAACTAAGGCATCTATCTAAACTAGCCACACACCTAAAGAAACAAGTCTAGGAGATGGCAACTAGCCAGTAGCCGGGCACGCCCACCAAAGTGTTGCAACAAAGGAAATATCGGCAAATCAAGCTGTTTCTCGTCTTAGGGAAGCTAAGAACATCTGCACAGAGGAAATCGAAGTAATCGCCACCACATGGAAACAACTCATTGATGATGAAACTTTAGAACAGCTTGCCAAGAAAGCATGACAAGAAGACCTACAGATATTGGCACTAAAGGCAGAGATTAAAAATATTCCAACTAAGGATAAAATCGCCGAAGGGACTGTGCTTAATCAGCTCTTGGACAAGGTAAGAGCTCTGCGCGACCAAGAAAGCATGCGTAACAAGGATACCATCGAGAAGAAGGCTGAAGCTAAAAGGATGACAGGGATAATTCAGCCTATCCAGTAGTGAATTCATGAGTTCACTCAGGAACTGGCCAATACCCCATTGGAATGCCCTGGCAACGACAGTGCGGGAGCTCGGGTAACAGGCAGATGAAGCTTTCCAGGAGATAGAATGGCTTACTCCCATTCTGGCCCAATTCTAGTAGAAGGTTGGAAGTGCAGAACAGTCTACGTCAAAATATGTAACCATGACGGGAAGTGTAGTAGAAAAAAGGGAGGAGACAAGAGAAGAAGAGAAAAATAAAGACAAAGACGGGAAAGAGGATCAAACAGAGCAACAAGAACGTTGTCAAGAAGACTCGGACCATACCCAGGACAAACCTATGGACATAGACTTCTCAGAGGAAGATGATGAATAATTTGTATAAACCCAAGCCTCAACATACAAAAAAAATAAAAAAATCACAAGTAATAAGGTGCGCAAGCCAGGAGACAGAAGAAGCTATGCAAGAAAAAAAAACATTTTTTTGCAAAAGGTACTGCAGCAATCACTCCTCTCATATGTCCCTCGCTTCGTGGTTCGGGACGAGCCACCAGTGAGTTTTGGGGCCCTGTTGGCCTGGGAAGGGGGCATAAGAAAAAATATCACACGCGCAACCAAAGAAGATGCGCCACACGCGCGATAGAAGAAAAGAAATATAGCGAAGGAAGCAAAGGACTCGCGCAGGTAGAATAGAGAGTTGCATTGCAAAGGAATGGCAAGCATAGAAGCGCGCAAATGATAACGGCCAAAATGTGACAAATATAGAATCTAGATCATGGTCCTTTATGGTGGCATAAGCCTACAACTATGCATGCACAAGAGGATAATTGTAATTCAAATTGATAGTGCCTAGTGTCAAGTCAGGATCACCACAACTGTAGCCTGAGGGGCGGCTGATGGTGACAGTTAACAGACTGCCAATATGTAGTCTACCCTGCATGGTCATGTAAAATATTATAAATAGGAGGGATTTGATAGTTAGAAGGATTCTTTTTGTTAGTTGTAATTATGGTTTAGGTTTGATGGTTGATATCTACATACAATTGCATGGAATAGATCTAAGGAGGAGAATAGTCGGGGGATCTGTAGAATGCAGTCAGATTTATTGCAATAGGAGAGCTCTACTAGAGTGGCGCAGATGATAGAAAGGTCGATCCATGTGGTATGTGGATATGTAGATGATAGCAGTAGATTAGGAGAAATAAGACAGAGGGCATGAGAACTATAATTTGGAGTCTTAAAGACATATCTTAAGATTAGTCTGCATCCCGCAGATTGCAAGGTGCTGTATCCTTTTCTCATGCCAGATGAAGAGCACCTTGGTGGTTTTTCCTAGATGGGTTTCCACATTATCTCTTGTGTTTAAATGAATGATTGATGTGGTGAATGTTTATGTGAATAGTTACTATTTTCTCTTTGTATGATGTTGAATGCTGCTTAAATATTTGAGGTTATTATGTAATCGGTAGATGAATGATTGGAAAGGCGTCACTGAAATGAATATGTATATGTTGGCTTGTATGTTTCATCTTGGGTCACAACTTGAGTTGTAGGTCCGATTGGTATGAGTCAGCTGTGCTGCACAAGTTGCTCCAGTTGAGAGGTGGAAAGGAAAGTCAAGTTGCGCGTGATGACATGTCTGATGCTGACAGTTAACAGATTGCCAGTATGCAGTCAACCCTGCGTGGTCATGTAAAATATTATAAATAGGAGGGATTCAATAGTTAGAAGGATGCTTTTTGTTAGTCGTAATTACGGTTTAGGTTTGATGGTTGGTGTAACGTCCCAGTATTGACCCCGTTTGCATGATGTATATAATGTAATTAATCATGGTGAGGAGGTAAAGGCACAAGCCCCACCATCGATTTGGTTGTGCATGTTTCGGCAATGGGGATAGTTGCCGATGGTATATCGTGCTAGCCGACACACTATAATGTGGCATCATGTAAACACGCACATCAAATAAAATAAATCACAACCAGCTACGACAGTGCAACATTGAATGAAAAGGGCATGGTTCCAAAGGATAAGGGGTGGGAGATGTCAAACCTTGGTTATGGGGGAAAAACCCATGTGTTTTACCACCTTGTTTTGTTTTTCCATCTTCCCTTTTCAACCTCTTTAATGTTTCTACTGGTGGTTGAGGTAGTTATGATCTTGGGAGTGGGGTGGCAGGACTATCAGTCCTCACCGACACGTACACTCCACCCATGACTGCCTTCACTCCACTCTCCCATGACTCCATTCTCCCCATGGTATATTGGTTCCTCACGTTCTGTTTTTCATCCACGTGCAGAGGAGGTTCGGATTCCTCACACCAGTTCATTCCCAACGTAGGGATGCACGTAGCAGGAGGTCGACTAAGTTACCTCACACGATGGTCAGTTCACTATGGGATCATCTCCTCACACGGGGCTGAGTGAGGAGGGTGTGTGATCTCTGTTCAGGGGATCCTCATGCAGAGGTCAGGTCTGTTTTCCTCACACACAGGAAGTGGTTCTGCCGGATCTCGCATAGCTAGGAGAGGAGCTGCCTTTCAGTGGCCATTCACATTTTCTACAGAGTGGAATCGGGTATGTTTTCCTCTTTGTTTTGTGGTCTGGTGCAAGTTCCCTCATGCACAGAATATTTGGGGTCGCTCTCCCATGTTGTGAGCCATGCTCACTGCTTGTGTTTTGGGGCTGTTGTCTTCCCCACATTTTGTTGGTTGTGGTGGTCAATTTCGTTTTGGGCCACTATTGATTTCCAATCTGTTGGCTGAGTTTCCCTGTTTTGGGACTGTGGATTGCTGCTATCATTCATTGTGTGTTTGAGGCTGCTGGAGTACCCTGGTTTTGGGTTGCAGCCGAGTTGTTTTAGCCACGGTAGGGCCAAAAACAACTCTGTGTTTCCTTGTGGGCTTGAGTTGTGTTCATCGTTTGTTTGGGGTTATCCCTGGTCATCTTTGCTTCTTCATAGGGTTGTGAAGGGTTGTTTTGCTGCTGGTATGCAGTGGTTGTCCCTTGGACTGTGCTGGCTTGGCCGATCTGTTGATGGCCTGGTAAACCTAGTGGTGTTGGTTTGCTGATTGTGTCCCTTGGCTATGTGTAAGCCTGCATTGACCCTTATCCTTGGAGGAATCATGCCCAGCTCGGGGGTGGTAGGATTGCTGAGAGATTGATGAGCAAGATGGCCTATGGTTGGGTGGAACGTTGCAGTGACGTAGCTGGTTGCGGGATTCTTCATCAAAAGATAAGTACTGTTGCTAATTCATCTCTGCAATTTATATCTATTGTATAATGAATTATGATGAACATGTTTTATGCTGGAAATGTATGTGTGTTGCTTCCACTGAATGTTGATTCATTCTGCATCTGTGTACGCTTGTAAGTTTTAATTCCAGCATTGATTTCTTTTGATTATGTTCATGGGGTTGTTTGCCCGGTTGAGTGATTGGTGTTGGTCACGTCCTCTTCACTGGTGGGAGGATCAGGGACGTGATAGTTGGTATCTACATACAGTTGCATGGATTAGATTTGAGGAGGAGAATAGTCGGGGGATCTGCAGAATGTAATCAGAGTTATTGCAATTGGAGAGCTCTACTAGAGCGGCACAGATGCTAGAAAGGTCAATCCAGGTGGTGTACATATATGTAGATGATAGCAGTAGATTAGGATAAATAAGATAGAGGGCACGAGAACCATAATTCCAAGTCTTAAAGACATATCTTAAGATTAGTCTACATCCCGCAGACTAGAAGGTGTTGTATCCTTTTCTCATGCCAGATGAAGAGCACCTTGGTGGTTTTCCCTAGATGGGTTATCATGTTATCTCTTGTGTTTAAATGAATGATTGATGCGATGAATGTTTATGTGAATGGTTACTATTTTCTCCTTGTATGATGTTGAATGCTGCTTAAATATCTGAGGTTATTTTGTAATCAGTAGATGAATGCTTGGAAAGGCGTCACTGAAATGAATATGTATATGCTGTCTTGTATGTTCTGTCTTGGGTCACAACTTGAGTCATAGGTCTGATTGGTATGAGTCAGCTACACCACACAAGTTGCGCCAGTTCCGACGTGGAAAGGAAATTCAAGTTGCGCATGATGAAATATATTTGTGCTTGGTTGCGCAAGAATGACTCCTATGTTCATCCATCCTATTTCCTTCATTGAGCTCCTTGGATGCAAATCAAGGGACTATAATCTCTCAACAATTGCAGAAACATGGTTCTGGTCGTTACCCATCTAAGAGATATCTCAGGTGAGACTACACCTGCTTCATAGGCTTTGCCAATGGGGCTTGCTCTATCGGGCCCGTATCTTGGGTAGTTGTTGGATTGACAGGCTATGCAAAATCTAGGTTGTGCAAGTTTGGAAAAGTGGCCAACACATTCCTATCCCTTTGAGCTCTATAAAACCAGGTTCATACTCCATGGTTGAGTGGAGAATAAAAGAGTAAAGTTATGCTTCTGAATTAACATCTAGGCCTAATCCATTAAAGAGCATAGAGGAGCAAGTTGGAGCTATCGGGGATGATATGTTAGTCTCGTGAAGGAGTGCATCGACACTAAGGAAAAAGGTTGTAAACTCTTTCATTCATCTATTAATGCAAAGTTGGTTCCTTTCCCATATATCTGTTGTGTTATAATCTCACATGTGTATTATCATATTACTTAGTCACTGATATAGATCTATGGATAGTTTTGTGGTATCTTTGATTTTGTCATGTGTTTGATGTGTTTATGCAGGTCTTCCATCAGAGATCTTATTCCATGCATCTATAGTTTCTAGGGAAAGTATTCCAACCTAGTTGTGACTCATTTGTTCTGGATATGAACCATTCAAACTAGAGGAACATCTTCTATCCACAGAATGTGCAATATTCTTGATAACACTATCCACCACTTTGGAATCCCATCATGCATTGGTCTTCTCTCATGTGAAACGTGCAGAAAACATGGTAGCAAACTTTATTGCCAACAAAGGTGTCCTTGCCTCCGCCACCTTCCTTTCTTTCTCTTGGAATGTGTTGCATAACCATGAAGACCACAAGGCTTGGCATGACTTGGCCATGAGCGATTGGCACTCCCCAAATGCGGGTGATGCGTCAGGAGGAGAAGTAGCCAGTTGTAGTGATGGAGGATTCACATGGGAATAGGCTTCGATCGTAGAGCCAAGGACCCAATGCCACATCGCAGATGCTAGAATGGAACGTATCGCTTCATATCAAGAAGTGATGGTTGAAAATGTTGCAGGAGGCTCACGTGGGAGGATTGAATCCTCTGCACAGCTGAGAGACTGAGACTAAGATCTATGATCATGTAAGGAATCTAGGGTAAGGAGATTTCATCACATATGAAGGATATGGAGATGACAAGCAAATACAGTGGGACGATTTTAGGGAATATTTCACATACTTGGGTGTACATCTGCTGGGTGCCATCGCACTATTTAACCAAGGAACAACAAGACTCCATCGTCAAATATATTGTGGACCGAGTATGGGTTAAACACTTGCGGCAAGGCAAATTCTGGGTCAAACACTCACATGTAAGCATAGTGCACATGAGAAAAAGGAAAAGAAGGGTCCATACTTAGAGAGAAATGGAAGATCCAACATTCAGGGAAGGGGGCAATGAAGAGGATCAATGGAAGTGGTTGTTCAATACGGAGACACTTGCTCAAATTCAACATTCCATCGCTGCCATGGAGGAGTAGATCTTCGGTGATTTTAGGGTGAAACTGGGAGAGGGAGTGGTCATGTCACATTATTGGAGACTTAAATTCATTCTGTCTCACTCCATGAATGAGAGGGATAGATATGTGGAGCTCATCCGCATCATGGTGGGTAAATTCAAAGATGAAGTAGAGAATAACCTCGACCATATGCGCAGCCTACTGCATGTCTCTAGGTCACCCTTTCAACGCATTCTGAAAGAAGAAGTTGAGAACATGGAAGATTCCATCCAGGCGGGTGCTAACGATGGGAAAGGCAACAGTGATGCCTAGGATGAGGTCAAGTCATATTGAAAACACTAGGTCGTGTCTCTGATTTGGTCTTTCCTTTTGTTGTTTATCAGTTCATGCTTAGTTGGCTTATACATTGTTCTGTTTGTAAACATGATCGAGTGCCCACGCTTAAAAGCTAGGAGACTCTCATGCTCCTTCGCCTCTCTATTTGGGATATACTCTTCTTTTTTTTGTTCTAGTTAGTAGACCGGTTCCTGACTCCTTTCTTTAAGGAGTAGTGCTTGTAAATATTCCCAGTTTAATGCAGTAATAGAATGACCCCTTCTTACTTACAAAAAAAAAAAAAAATGTAGTAGTTTGATGGAGCAATGCAACCAAAGTTAGTGAATAGTAGCAAGCTGAAGCCCTATATGATGGGGCTAGAACCACACAATAATTTAGTTACTATGCAATAATATATATATAGGTAGGATGATGGATGGAAGGATGGCGCACCAAGAGGAAGTGGATGCGCAAGAGTAGGAGTCAGTAGCGCGGTTAGAACGTCATGCTATGACAACCATAGGGCTGTGAAAAGGGGCAACTTAGTAATAAATGAATATAGTTAAAATCAGTTAACCAATGATGCTTATTGAAGTGACATGCACTTATGGTCAATCTGACCATTGTATTGAGAGGATCATCAGGGGATTCGAGTCATTAATGATGGATTTGGTCATGATGATCATGTTGATTTGGTAATGATGAGTATGGATTGAATTGATGCTATAAGAAGGGGCTCGATGCGGTATGAAGAAACCATTGTACAGAGTTGAGTTGAGTTGTAGAGTTGTAGATTTTAAGCTGAGTTGCAGATTTGTAGAGCGAGTTTCCAAGTAAATTGAGCGCATTGCTAAGTGTTGTGAGATTGAGTGACTATTAAGTCTTGCGGGGTATTGATGCGACATGCAGAGTAACCCAAACATAGTAGATAGTTTGAGTGAATGGGATTCACCAGTCATACTAGTAACCATCATGGAAGAGATCACCAGTATGGAGATAGGATCATCATCGATGCCGAAGAATAAGCGAAAGGGTCAGAAGCCTATCTCTCCGGCACAACAAAAGAGACAGACCAGAACATATATGAGGGTAGCAAAGGATACTGCGTAGATGGGGCCATTGAGCTTGGGATTTGTTGAGTTAGTGGCTCTCATAGGGGTGTTCGTGAAGGACATCCCTGGGTATATACCCCCCAGTTGACCTGATGCAAAGCCCAGGAAGCCCATGAAAAATAAGAAGTATCAAATAAAGATGATGACGATACCACAAGGGATGGTGATCTAGATTTATGCAGGAACGCAATAGAATACAAAAATAACCATAGAAACAAATATGCAGTGGAAATAACAATTCATTTCATTAATCAATAACTGAAACTTGTTTACATACAGAATGGAAATAAACTAGCTAGAGTGTTGGTAGCTTATATCTGAGAAGAGATGTGGTGGATACATGCCTCTGAACTCTGTGTTACAATGAGTATAGAAGGGATATATATTATTGAGAAACAACGAAAACCCTAAACATCCAAAAACCTAACCCTAGGAGGTGAAACGCCAGAATGTGGGCCCCGTTGGGTAAATTGGTACATCAATTTCCTGGGGTCGTAACTTTAGCATACTACCTCCATTTGACGCGACTGATACATCGTTAGAAAGATATGTTTAAGGAATACATCCATAACTAGAAAATATCAAGTCTGGAATGGACTCATATTAGCTTGACCATTCGATGCTGAAAAAACATCATTTAGGGCCTCAAAACAGCTCTGGAAGTTTAGGACCCAAAAACTGCCAAAAATAGTAAATTGTGCTACAATTAAGGAAACTGGAAAACTAAAAGAAACAATGGTGGGGGTCCAAGTGGAATAGGTGAATGGCCACCAATACCCTCATGGATCATTCCTCCCCCCTTAGGAATTAATGGTCCGCATTACATTGAGTTCCTCCATGAGATGAGGAAACTTTTGCTGAACTTGGTCCCTGGTGAACCACTTTCCCTGGTGAAGGAGTTGGCCTTCTTTGACAACTCGATATAAATGGATCTTCTACTGGTGGGTGTTCTTGATCTGTGTGTCCATAATTCGATCGGTTGTGGCTTGTTCCATGCAGTCGAGGTTTAAATTTGTTGGTGTGAGTTGTTCTGCCACGTCTGATGTGTCCAGTAGAGGTGGAAAGTAGGGTCGAAGGCGGTCCACATTGAACACTAGGTGCAGACCAAGGAATGGTGGAATATTGAGCTCGAAGGAATTATCCTCGATAGCCTTGGTGATGGTGTATGACCCATATTGGAGCGGACGAAGATTATGGTGGGGTCCATTGAGGAGCTCCTTCTGCAAATGTAGCCACACTTTGTCGCCCACTTGGAAGTTGTTTTGCACCTGATGCTGATCATGTTGCTTCTTGTACTTAGCATTGGATCCATCCATTTTTTCATGAACCTGTTGGAAAATGTGTTCAATGCGCTCAGTGAATTTGTTCACCTTGGAAATTTCAGACTAGATATGAGCTGAATCAGCCTAAGTATCTGCAAATGGCATGGCTACATCAATAGGACATAGTGGTTGGAATCCCAATCCCACCTGAAAGGGGTTGTGGTTGGTTGAACTATGGAGGGCCTGGTTATAGTTGTTTTGTACATAGGAGAGGCTCTCATCCCATGTGCATGGATTCTTTGAGTTGTACATGCGTAAAATGTGTACAATCATCCTATTGACGACCTCTGTCTGGCCATCGGTCTGGGGATGGAAAGTTGTTGACTTAGTGAGCTTGGTGTATAGCATTGACCATAGGCTAGACCAGAATGTACTAAGGAATATACTATCCCGATATAAGATTATGGACTATGGGATCCCAAAGTGTACCCACACTTGTTCAAAGAAGAGTTTAGCAGTGGCTTCTGCTGTGATATTCTTCTTGCAGGCCACCATTATGGCCATCTTTGAGAATCTGTCAACTACCACAAACACACAGTCGTTGCCATGCTTAGTATAAGGAAGGCCCGACATGTAATCCATGGAGATGGATTCCCAAGGTGGACTATGGGTAGGAAACAGAGTATAGAGGCTTTTCTTCTTGATGGATGGTTTGGCACCGGCATAGGCAGTGCAGGATCAGATGTACTTCCCAATGTACTGTCAAAGGTTTGGCTAATAGAAATAATTATGCAGCACTGCCATTGTTTTCTCGACCCCAAAATGCCCAGCGACCCGACTGTAGTGCAATTCCCAAATCATCTTGGCACGCTCGCTTGAAGGAACACAACGGTGTCCCATGTGGCATAGTAGTACATCTTGGAAGTGAAATTTTGGAACTTGGTTTCCCTCCAAGAGTGTCTAGTATGTGTGGCTGAATTCTAGATCGCTCTTGTGGAGAAGCAACCAATCAGAATTCTCGTTCCCACAAGAGTTGAGCACGGTGGTTATCACCACAATCGGTGGTCGACTAAGGCAATCTGCAACATTATTGGTGCTTCCCTTCCTATACTTGATGTTTAAAAGAAACTGTTGTAGATATGTGGACCACTTCTGATGGTGATCATTCTATAACTTCCTTTGTGTCTGTAGGAACTACAAGAGTCGGTGGTCTGTGTGGATGATCATTTCCTTCCCCAAAATGTAATGCTTCCATTATTGGCAAGCCTATACAATGGAATACATCTCTTTGTCGTAAGTGGGATATTTTCGGACTGTGTCAGACAGTGTCTCACTGTGATATGAAACTAGATGCCGTTATTGAGTAAGGACTTCCCCAATAGCATAGTCAGAGGCATTTGTCTCGATCTCAAATGGTTGTTGCAAGTATGGTAATGTGAGCACTAGGGCACAACAGACGCGATGTTTCAATTTTGCAAACGCCTTCTGTTGAGTTTTGGACCAAAATAATTTTGCTTTTGCTCCTCCCTTGGTGACTTGACTCAAGGTCCAAGTGATATGATAGAATCCCAACATGAACCTACGGTAGAAATTAGCAAGGCCCAGAAAGTTGCAAAGCTCTGTTAGAGTAGTTGGAGATGGCCAATACAGAATTACTTGGATTTTGGTTGGATCCACATGTATCCCACACTCATCAGTATGTATCCTAGATATTGAACCTGGGTCATGCCAAAAGTGCACTTGTCAAAATTGGCACACAACTTGTGCTGCCGTAGTGTTTGGAGGACCTGTCGGATGTGGTGGAGGTGCTCTTCCAAAGTTTGGTCGAATATCGGGATGTCATCCAAGTACGCTACGACAAATGAGTTGGTTAATGGCCGCAAGATGTCATCCATTAGTCTCATGAAGGTTGTTGGAATATATTAAACCCACTCACAACTTAGGATAAAATAATTAATCATTATTTGATTAATTATTCACCCACTAGCTTAATTAGTTGGCATCCACTTGCACCTTAAAGTCAATACATGCCATCTATATCCTAGGAATGATTTATTTCCAATTCTGGGTTGATCTTGACCACCTTTTGACCATCCAAAATTAGTATATAGGACTTTACAACAGATTCTGCTTTATTCTGCTTTTTCTTCTTTTCCTGCTTTTCTATGGATAAGATAAAAGCTAGTCAACTAGGAAACTGGGAGCTTTTGTTTCCAACCCATCCTCCATTAGTTTTTCTCCATTTTCTAGGATTAGCATGTTATTTCCATCTTCTTGACAACTCACTCATGATTTTTCCAACTCGTGAGGTCCTTGATAGATTTGGTAAGTGCTTTAGCCACTTATGGGGGTTTTCTATATTTTGGTAAGTTAGCCTTTTTGAGATTTATGAGTTGTTTCCATAAAATTCGATTTTCCTATGAGGGATTTACTATTTATGTACACTATTATTCATAATTATTCAATGGAAGGATACACACCAATATTCATCTCTTTATTCATGTGATTCAGTCTCTTTTCTTCTCTCTATTTTTCCTGTGTATGCTTGTGAGAATTCTTAGTAGCAAGATCTATTTCCTGTGCTTCTTATTATCATAATTGCACATAGCATTGATCTATTATTTCTACATGGTATCAGAGCTACAAGTTTGATCAATTTCTACAAAGTTGAGGAGCACTTCCATTCTCCTATCCCTCTCCGAAGAAGAGCTTGTCTAGCTTACAAGATTTTCTTCTAGTTTGTTTTGTAGGTTACAGAGAGTATCTACTAGAGCATATAAAAAACTTCTATATGGATTCAAAAGTTACTCTACTATATCCTTTCAACTATTCTTATTGGAAGCCAAAGATGAGTGCATACTTGAAGAGACAATGTCTCTTTGATGTCTCCATTGGTGCATTGAGTGAACCTGAGTCTTATGAAGAGAAGATTGATTGGCTAAACAATTGTGATAGAGCTTATGGAATTATGTGTTTGGGAATGTCTCCAAATATATATCATCTCATGTATTCTACTGAATTTCCATTTGAGCTTTGGAAAATTTTGGACAAAGCTTTTGGTTTGCAGGAAATTGAAGATGAAGCATGGAGCGAACCTATCATCTCCTCTTGTTCTCTTCTCAAGATTTCTTGGCCTCTATATTCTCTGATGAATTCGATTATGATGAATAATTTTCTCATACAGTTCATGTTGCTGCTGCCCTCTTTCATTCGAATGCTTCCTCCTTCAATGAAGAAGCAAATATTGAAAAGCCATCTTTTTCTATGTCTCTTGAAGGTGATTTTTCTTCTTGTGATACTATTGATGAAAAAGAAGTAACATATGGAGCTGATACCGATATTGATTATTATCCTATAACCCATTCATTTTTCTCTAAATCTCCTATCTTAGATTCTGAGATCTATGTGCCAGATTCTTCACACCTTTTGCATACCTCTCTCATTGATGGTGCGCAACCCAGTGACTTCCAGGATGTTTGCTTAGCCACATCAAGCCTTATTTGTGTCATACCACTTACCTTACTTGATCTCATGTGCTTCATCATATCCTCCTTTGTTATTGGCATCAATACTCAGAGCCTTCTTGAATATTTTGAACATCTCCTTATTTCCTCCTTTCATACAGAGGATTCATTACCAATGTATTCCCATGAGTCTTTTGATATGCTTATATGTGATCCTTTGGATTCTGATTTAGAAGCATATTTGTAGGTTGATACACATATCATACCACCATCCATACCATCTATCATAGCTCTGAATAATCCTAAGACTATACAAATCCCTAGTTCACTAGTTGATTCCTCATTGGTCTCTTATGCAGTGATATTTATCTTACATGGTTTGAAGTCTTTCCTAACTTTCAATGGCTGGTTATCCATGTCCTTAGTCATATATGGACTGATATTAAACATGTTTGGATATGTTCTAAACACTTATGGTTCATATCTTATGCCCATCCATCATTCAGATTTTTACACCTATCAGTTTTCCCCAGTTGCTCATAATTTTTCTAGTCTAGCCCTATATCCTCATGGAGCCATTGAAGCCTTTATCCTTGCTGTTCCATATGATAATATTTATGATATATCAGAGTTTTATCAGCCTCATATCAGATATATACAGGTTCTACATCAAATTGGAATATTGACATGTGATCCACATCACAATTTTGCAGCTATTCAGGGAATTGGGTGTGAAATTAATTGTCTTAATTTTTGTACTCTTTGGAAAGGAGTATGCATAGATCTCTTTTCAATTTAAAATTATGTTTGTATATCAGAGTTTTATAGTAGAAAGAAGCATTTAGATAATGCTCCTACTTCATCAGTTGATGAGATACAAAGAGTCTCTCCTCTTCCTTCTTACAGGTTCTACACTCTAGCGCATGATCATGGAGTTCATGATTTCTTCAGCAAGTCCTTCATCCAGAAGCAGTTCAGTCAGCTCATTAAAGGGAATATGAAGATATGTTGAAGACATATTTCAAATTTTGTGCCTTGTCCTATCTTGAGGGAGGATTTTCCCCATGTGGTTTTGCCTCTTTCCTCACTTTTCTAGACATAATAATTGTTAAAGGGTGACCATAGCCTTGTTGCTGGGCCCTATATGCATCCATATTTTTTTTATCATACCATCATAAAGTTAGAATTATAGGGGGGTGTTGGAATATATTAAACCCACTCACAACTTAGGATAAAATAATTAGTCATTATTTGATTAATTATTCAACCACTAGCTTAATTAGTTGGCATCCACTTGCACCTTAAAGTCAATACATGCCATCTATATCCTAGGAATGATTTATTTACAAATTTGGGTTGATATTGACCACCTTTTGACCATCTAGAATTAGTATATAGGACTTTACAGCAGATTATGTTTTATTCTGCTTTTTCTGCTTTTCCTGTTTTTCTATGGATAAGATAAAAGCTAGTCAACTAGGAAACTGGGAGCTTTTGTTTCCAACCCATCCTCCATTATTTTTTCTCCATTTTATAGGATTAGCATGTTATTTCCATCTCCTTGACAACTCACTCATTATTTTTCCAACTCATGAGGTCCTTGATATATTTGGTAAGTGCTTTAGCCACCTATGGGGGTTTGCTATATTTTGGTAAGTTAGCCTTTTTGAGCTTTATGAGTTGTTTCCATACAATTCGATTTTCCTATGAGGGATGTACTATTTATGTACACTATTATTCATAATTATTCAATGGAAGGATACACACCAATATTCATATCTTCATTCATGTGATTCAGTATCTTTTCTTCTCTCTATTTTTCCTGTGTATGCTTGTGAGAATTATTAGTAGCAAGATATATTTCATGAGCTTGTTCTTAGCATCATTGCACATAACATTGATCTATTATTTCTACAAAGGTTGCATGAGCATTCGTCAGCCCGAAAGGCATGATCAACCATTCAAAAAGGCACTCCTTGGCTTTCAAGGCATTCTTCCACACATCGATCGGTTCGATTGGTACCTGGTGATACTTGGAAATTAAGTCGATCTTGCTAAAATATTTTTCCCCTTTAAGCTGGTCCAGGAGGTCATCAATCCATGGGATCAGGTACCTGTTCTGGACAGTGATCTTGTTCAGCGCCCAATATTCAATATAGAGTCTCCAAGTCCCATCCTTCTTCTGTACCAAGACGATCGAGCTCCCACAGGGTGATGAACTTGGCCGGATGTGACCCTTTTGCAGCAGCTCCTGAATTTGCCTCTTGATTTCATCATTCTCCAACATAGAGCATCGATATATTGGTCCATTGGGAAGCGGCGCACTTGGGGTCAAATCGATGGGGTGCTTGACCTGACAGTGGAGAGGGACCTTGGTGGCTGAGGTGAATATGTCTCGGTACTCCTCCTTGAACTTGTCCATTTTTTGTTGTTGTGCAGAGGGGCCCTGTTTGGAGGTCATGGCCACGATCTTCTTCTTTCCTTGAGGGTAGATCATCAAGAAAACACACTTATCGGTTTTGGAAATGAGCTTACTGCATTTTTTTGCAGTAACCAAAGAGATAGTGGTAGGAGGTGGTACCTCTGGTATCCTGTACAAATTATTTCTCAACGTAATAATAAAAGTGTGAGGCAGGGACTCATACACAACATGTCGCTGCCATAAGTATGGTTGACCTAATAATACATCAAAAACATCAAGAGGAGAAATATCACATAATACCTCATCGATGAAGGGATTGATGCTGTAGGGAAGGTGAAACTGTTGGCTGACATGGAGATCCTGTCCTTGGTGAAGGAACCCAATGGTGTACAGCTACGGGTGTGCTATGGTCAAAAAACCAAATCTCTTCACAACCTCTATTGAAATGAGGTTCTTTTGGCTCCCACTATTGACAATGAACTATAGTGGGGAACCCTTTACCCATATCTCATAGTGGAAAAGGTGCTCCTCCTCCTCTGAATCTTCTGGTTCTTCCTTTTGGATCTTCGTGGTGGCAACAGTGGTGTTAGGCTCTGCATCAATAATATTCTTCCCTTTTTCATTCCCCTTCTTGGGTTCTAATTCAGTGTTAGAGTATGCATCTGATTCAAAATCCTTTATCTTGGCCACCAGTGACTGCTTGGCTTGACACTCACTTGTGTTGTCACTGGGGCTCTTATGGAACTCACACCACTTTCTTGCTTCCTTCTTCGGCTTTGTAGTGTTTCTCTTTGCTTGTAGCTTTGGAAAGTTTTCTTGAGTCGCCATGCCTTGGTTGTTTCCTTGTTTCTATGGTTTGGGGGTACCTTTCCCTTGCTTCTGGTTCGCAGATCCAATGTATCATTTTTTCTATTTGAATTTTTGCTCAATTTTG
This sequence comes from Pseudotsuga menziesii, assembly GCA_001517045.1. Classification (NCBI taxonomy): domain Eukaryota; kingdom Viridiplantae; phylum Streptophyta; class Pinopsida; order Pinales; family Pinaceae; genus Pseudotsuga; species Pseudotsuga menziesii. The sequence continues at coordinate 15,177 of LPNX010221247.1, read as the reverse complement.
GAAGCATACTTATATGCCATACTAAGTGAAGAGATGTCGATGAAATCCATTTCCTCTGGAATGTATCTATGTAGAAAACTATGGTACTTCAGCACCAAATGTTTTTTCTGAATATTTGATACCCAACTTGGTGCGTAGGGTATGGAACAGATTCGTCAGCTCATGCACATCTTGATCTCTTTGCTTTCGCAGCGTAGTCCATTGTATGTACTTGTCCTCATAGCTCCCCACCGGATAATATTGTCCCTTTATGGAATCTCAAAAATAATTCCAAGTGGGTATGACTGAGAACAGAGAGGGTTCTTCCTTGTCCTTTCTCTCACAATAGGTTTCCCACCAGTCCTTGACATGGGGGGCGGCTTTGAGTAGAGAAAAGGTAATCTTTTCCTGGTCGAAAAAGTCATGAACCGAGAAATATCCTTCTAATAGATTCAACCATCTATCTACGGCATCTGCATCTATTCATCCATCAAATACAGGAATGTGGAAGTTTACTTGTACCTTAAAAGGGGTTGCACCTCCAGAGTGGCTGCTAGACGTAGATGCACCATCAGTGGGAAGTCATTGAAGGATCTGGGTGAACTTATCCATCATCATGTTCCTTTGTTTTTCAAGGGCCTTCTTGAGCAACATTTTGATAGGATCTTCTGTGTGCTCATATTTCTTTTCATCCCCCATGGGTGGCCATCGGGATTTGCGAGGCTAATCTTGCAAAGGTTCAACCAGATCAAGCCCTAACTCTTTATACCCCACCCTCGTTGGGGACGTGCAAAGAAGGATCGAGAAAGAGAAGATTTCTCTGATACCACCGATCTGAATTTATGCAGGAACATAATAGAATACAAAAATAACCATAGAAAAAAATATGGAGCAAAAATAACACTTCATTTCATTAATCAATAACTAAAACTTGTTTATATACAGAATGGAAATAAACTAGCTAGAGTGTTGGTAGCTTATCTCTAAGAAGATATGTGGCGGCTACATGCCTCTAAACTCTGTGTTACAATGAGGCTCTAAGGCCTATATATTATTGAGAAACAATGGAAACCCTACACATCCAATAACCTAACCCTAGGAGGTGAAACGACAGAATGTGGGCCCCGTTGGGTAACTTGGTATATCAATTTCCTAGGGTCGTAACTTTAGCATACTACCTTTGTTTGACCCGCCTGATACATTGATGCCAAAAAAACGTCGTTTAGTGCCTCAAAACGGCTCTAGAATTTTAGGACACAAAAATTGCCAAAAATAGTAAATTGTGCTACAATTAAGGAAACTGGAAAACTAAAAGAAACAATGGTGGGGGTCCAAGTCGAATAGGTGGGTGGCCACCAGTATCCTCCTGGATCAGATGGTATACACTTCTGACATCGTGCCTAGGCTGATGCAAATGAAATACAAAGACCATGACCTAGTCTCACTGGAGGATGTTGCGAACAAACCTTACGTGCCAATGGTAGCAGTCATAGGTGGACCAATAGAGTGCATTTTGCAAGATTGGGCACGCGGGTTGTACAGATCCGGATTGTTAGGTCTAATCAACATGCCACACTTTGGGTGGCCAACCGAAGTAAACCCATCTATGAAGCAACTTTTAGAATGCTTCCATGGAGGATTCTTATGGTTGGATACGCCGGTTGAGGTCACGATGGGGATGATTTCATAAATAACGAGGCTTCCAAAGGATGGGCCAAACCCCTCGCAGTACTTTTGTGGAAAGGACAATGAGAATAAGCTTGTGGAAACATTGAAGAAGAACTATGATTTAGAGCACGACGGGAGGGCTTACCACATCAACGGTATCAATGATCGAGTAGTGCGCATTGACACAAGTATTTTTGTCATCAAAGTGGTCAGGAAGAACCTCCTCGTCTAATGTAACTCGGGGGTGGTTGCATGTACTAAGGAGTGTGCGCAAGGAATACAAATGAACTAGTCACTCTTTCTCATGAACCGGTTGGTGAAGGACATAGTGGTAGTGCAGGCAGGTGAAATATCATTCACATATAATTGGTTACTCATCTTGATCATGTTGGTGGCTTGGATGGAGCTAGATGACTATCAAGGAATGGATGTAAAAGCAGTAAAATTATCTAAGGGTGCACAATATCATAATCTTTGGTGGGTGAAGGAACCTAAAACATTGACGGATTATGCAATCCAATTTTGGACCTATTGGGAAGTGTTGCAGGTGGTAGCGGTTAAAGTTCCAAGGTTATCTAAGGAAGCCACAACAAAGTATCATAGGATTGCGTGGTTCACAATCGCACCAAATGCCATTCACATACAAGCATGATGTGACCCAAACAAGAAATGGTTGTCGATGCATTCCAAATTGTTTGATGCAGAATTGGAAGTGATGGTTAATGATTGGCCTCTAGAATGGTGAGAACTTGTCAGTTTGGATGAAGTCTCAACAGGACCCCGGTGGATGCACTTGTTGATCCAATGCACAAGGATGACCAACAAAGTGATCAGGCTTTAGATCAAGAATCATCAATGAAACCTACAGACCCATAAGTAGAGCACATGTTCAATGAATTAAGAACAAAGAGGTGCATGGAGCAGGGTACGAGTAGTAGCACCATGTCAGCAATGGAGGTGTAGTTGAAACAGCTTGTCAAGGCTATTGCAGATGCAGCCAATGCAGCAGTAAAGGAAATGATGAAGTCTGCATAGGAGGGATTCACAAAGGTAAGAACAAAACTTGATTCAATATATGATGTTTTCTTTAAGAGAGCACAAGAAAGTGCAACTATGCAGGAGTTCCTGTCAATCAGCACTGAGTCGCAGGTTAGGAGTGTTCAAATTACCCTAACTGCGATTGATGCTGGAAGAGAGGACTTGAATACCTAGTTGCAGCAGTTGCAGGACATCTCAATGGATATCAACGCGCTATCAACACTGGAATTAGTACACATGCAATGAGTCACCAAGCAGGAGTTGGCAGACAGACAGAAAAAAATTAGTGATCGGTACTTGCAGTTGGAGGAGAAAGAGGAGAAAGCGCAAAAAGAGGTCAAGGAACTACAGTGGGAAAAATACAAGTTGATGGAAGAAAAAGTGCAATAAATAAAAGAACTGGAGAAAGCACAAGAGGATTTGAAGGTGAAGAGCATTGTGAAGATTACAGAGTTGAAGAAGGAACAAGATCAGCTTGTTGTTGAGAAGGCACATCTTTGGGACAATCGGGTAAAGTTGGAAGAGGTAGTTACGGATGCCTATCAGTATGTCGTTGAGAGCACCGTGGAACTAGATGTAGTGGCAAGAGCACAACGACTTGGGGATTTTATTTCAAAATTTCAGAGTGAGAATAGAATTTGGAGGATTTGGTGCACCCGACCACACCACCAAAGAAAATATCAGAACAGAAGAGTGCCATAGAATATTTTTCCACACAACTCGATGAGCTGGAGCAAGAGGAAAAGAAAGTGGCAGATGCAACTATGCAGTTTTGGGGAAACGTAGTGCAGGGTGAGAAGTTGGTGCAACTGACCACACAATTGCAGGAAGAATACGAGAAGCTAGCAACATTGAAGACATCGCTAAGAGTGATGCCACTAATGGTTCAGATCACAAAGTCAACAGAACTAAAGGAGCTACAGCAGCGGGTAGCAAAGGCACAAGAAAGGAAACAATGATGCACCACACAACTCGATGAGTTTTAGGATATTGGATAAAAGGTTTCTATCAAAGAGGTTTATATGATATAGGAAGCACAAGAAGGAAAAAAGGAGATTGTTGAGAATATGATTGAGCACCCAGCCACACATGATTTAACGATGAGCCAGGAGATAGCGGACAGAGTTAAAGAACATGTTAAGGATATTACTTAGTAGTATGAAGATTTCAAGCTCAATATTACTGAGTATACCATGACTAGCTAGCGTGGCTCGAGGGAGAGCCACAAGATTGTATGGGGGGCCTGTTGACAAGGGGTTTGGGATAAGTTAGTTATGCAGCATCGCAGACGCTGTGCAATCTCAAAGACACCGCAAAAATGGAATATGGCACGCAAGGAGGAGAATAGAATATTTTATATATTTTGTGGCACCTTTTGTAGTTTTGGACCATATTTTGTGGCTATTGGTCATTATTTTGTAGAATTGGTTAAGAATTAGTTAGAAGTTGTCTAAGTGGACCTTCAATGTAAAGGTGCAAGCCTATAAGTAGATGTTGAATCACAAGTGATTATATATCTTTTTGTAAGTGACGAATCCAAGATTAGTGAAGAATAACTTTGAGTATCTGAACTGATACTTGTTGATCTATGAACTGTGATTTTGTGCATAAGTAATATGACAAGACGAAAGTTGATATGACTCACTGAGCTGTTTTTTTGTTTTATTGTTTTACTATTTTATACGACTCAATAATGAATGTTATGTGAATCTATGACATGGATCTATGATTCGATGTTTCCCTGTTTTAAATGATGTTATCTTGTTGGATCCGTTTACATGTTAATGTGTTTACCACAGTTATGATTGAATGACAGATCTATTGAAGAATGACAATGAATGGTTATGTGAATTCCTAAGCCATTTGATTTATTAATGTTGTGCTAAGCTGCTAATATGATGTCACATTGTCCTCTCCCTTATTCTACGAAAACTTGGTTCTGTTAGCTCTCCATCGAACATCTCGGGTGAGACCTCAGCCTTTCTACGGGTGTTGTTTGACATGGTAAAACTTGTTTGGGCCAGTGCTCAGCGAGATCACAGTGGTTTGGTTGTCGATAGAGTAGGAACCCCTGTCAACTGGTGTTGTTGGTTGGGTTTGTGTCAATAAAGGCTTTCATAGAAAACAAGTCAACTAATTTGGAATGGTGAAGTTAACCAACAAGAAAAGAAGGAAATAAAGACCCATAAGCTCCTGAATTCAGAAAAATATCACTAACAGAGGCTAACCAGAAACATAATCCAAAATTCAAAGCAAGCAAATGGGTGGGGGGAAAGAGAAAAGAGAAAACCCTAATGCTACAAAAGGACTTGCAACATAGATAAAGAGAACCTAATAGATATTAAACTAACCCACCAGATTCATGCACATGCATAAGACCCTAAACGACCTCCCGAGCATCCCGCAAACAGTAAAAAACAACACAAAAATGATGAAAAAGACTGTTTCTGAGGCACTTCAAAGTTTCTCTACTACTGGGTCATGATTCAATCATAGTTTGACACTAGATAAGGTTGTGAATCGATACCAGAATTGCTATTGTTCAGTCAGTAGCTCACAAATGGGTGTGAAAAAGGCCAAAAAAGGTCAAAAAATGTCGTAGGAAGGAAGGGGAGGTGTTTTATCAGCATTTAAGGGTGTTCCTAAGTTGTAAGAAGGACCTGAAACCTTACAAAATATTGGAAAGAATTCAAAGAAACCAAAAACATACAAGGCTCTCCCCAATGGATTCGCTAGTTCTGTTGTAGAGGAAAGTGTTCCTATGGCTAGGGGTTAACAAGCCATCAATGTAGTAGGGTTGAAAGATATATGCATACATTTCCGCAAGTAAATGTAAACAATATTCATATATTAGAATGGTTTATACCTTATTCAAATTAAGCTTAATCTAACCAACCCTTCAATACTCCTTTTTCTCATTTTTCTCCCAGAGAACCGCAAAATGAATTATACCTTCCTGAAACCAATATCACCACATATAAAGAAATGATAATCAAAGCAATATGAAACCATAATATGATTCACATAAACATATCATCATAAGTAGATATTCAATATCCATTACAAAATTATTGGAAGAGGAAGAGCATCACATATTTATTAATCATGAAAGAAGTACAAAGATTACCTTCTCTTCTTGCTAGGCACCTCACGAAACCTTGATCTAGTTCTTCTGATTCTCTTCTCCAAGGAACTTAGCCTCCAATATCTACAACATAAGGAGATGATCTCTATGGAAAAGGTGGGGGGAATGGGAGTCTCAATTCCTCCAGCATAACAATGAAAATGTTCAATTCCCTTCTCATGGACCTCTCTCCTTCTATTTATACATTTCTGAAGAGATATGGTCAAATAGGGGTTAGTTACAAGTTCCCAAATCACTTCCATAACCTCCCAAACCACCTGTAATTCGATAATTTTGATAATTTTATCATTTCTTACCACTACAACATGTCACCATGAGTATCATGAAGGAAACTTCATGAGTAGAGAGGTGAAACTCATGGGTTTTCTTAGCAAAAGTCTCGATTAGGTCAAAGATGCTCATTTTTTGGGTAGTTTTGGGAATTTCCAGGATTTGGAGTCTGCTGTAAAGCTGTTTCTGACTCATATACCCTTCCAATGGTCCATAGAAGAGGTCAAACTAAGTTACATAAATATGGATATGGTGCCTCCAATCTAGGTTTTTTTGTAGTGACTTTCATGAAGTGTCATCATGGAAGTGTCAACATGCAATGGAAACATGGGAAACTGGTCACAAGTAGAGAGTGTGTAATTTTAGGCTATAAAAATTGTCATATGATCTAGACGTCCCTAATAAAGGGAAAATACATATGCCTTCCATGTGTCATTCCTAAAGAAGAAATTGGGCTCAACCACTCACATACAAATTGGATTTCCTATGTTAGATTATGAAGGAAAATTAGTGCTAGAATCATAATGCATTTTAGAAATTAAAACTAGAACAATTCGCTCTATATCAGTCAATGAATACCTTATCAAGTGGAGAAACTTACCAGACGATGAAGCTATGTTGAGCCTTATTTCGTTATCATTTTTGGCATTAAAATAACACATTTAAATGCATATTTTATTATCTTTCGTGTATTTTATGTCATGCATATCGTTATTCAGCACAAGGTAAGAACAAATTTAATGTTTATCCAACTTTGGTTATTAATATCATTTTTATGATTTTATTAACTCAAATCTATATTATTTAAAGCATATTTTATATATTATTTAATATGTATATTTTTTTGCAGGTTATGTAGTATGATTGCGGGAATTTATAACAAGTATGCATTCAGCTTACTATTCATCTCGATCTGCGCAACCACCATTTAGCTTACCACTTAGCCCAATATGTGCAATCGTCATCCAGCTCACCTTCCAACTTTCTGTCCAGATCGTTAATCAGTTTGTGCGCTGTCCATAACCAATATCAAGTATTAAACATTGAAGCAATCTGCAAACAGTTTTGTTGACCACGTGTTTGATGTTTGATGAATCCCCCAGCCCAAGGATCGTCAGTGTGTTGATTTCTCCCAACACCAAGATGCTCACCATCCATGCATTTAAAGACTCATTAGAGGAAATTTCAACTCAAAATCGGCCTTTTAACTTTTATTCAAATTCCATGTCATCATGTGTTAGCCAATGAAATTGCTTTAAATTTTAAATACCGTATAGGTCTTAAACACCTTTTTAATATAAATTTGGGGATAGCTATCATAAAAAAGACTACTTTTTTTGTTTGTATTATTGACATATCTCCCTGTGTTTTTACTCAAATTTCGATCGGGGGAGCTCGTTGGATGCGGAATTAAATTCCGCATCCAACGAGTACCCACTCGGCATACTTTGACGGACCATGCTACCCCAAAAACAAGAAATACCTGAAAAATGAAATGATGACATCATCATTTCATTTTTCAGGTATTTCTTGTTTTTGGGGTAGCATGGTCCGTCAAAGTATGCCGAGTGGGTACTCGTTGGATGCGGAATTTAATTCCGCATCCAACGAGATCTCCTGATCGAAATTTGAGTAAAAACACAGGGAGATATGCCAAAAATACAAACAAAAAACTAGTTTTTTTCTTTTCTTCCTCCAAAATTAATAAATATTAATTTATTATTTTAACTATTATTTTATTAGTTCATTTTAGGAGGCCCATTTTGAGTTGAAATTTCCTCTAGTGAGGCACACTCTTGTTCTAGAATCGTTCATGGCCTCTTCCAAACTCTCCACGAGTCTGCTCATTTAAAATGTTGAACGACCTGCATTCTGGAATATCGCCCTCACGCTACTCTTGTTCACCACCACCCTGCATGTTGCACTAAGGAAGGAGTCTGTGTGCCACCTTTAAATTATGTTCACGCTGATGAAGGAACTGTGTTCTAGAAGACCCATCGTGTACATTTCCTATGCCCAACACCACTCCACCAGCCATGCGAAAGGAGGAGTAGATACACCACCACGACACCCTACTCATGCTGAAGATGCCATGATCACGTTGAGGGAGGAATCAGACTATGCACTGGCCTGTAAATTGTTATGTGCCTTTAAGATTGATTAAATTTAGAGAGCAGTCGACCATTAAAGGGTCGACTTTCTCATCTCTTGTATATGCTATATATACCAGCCTCTTTTGAGAGATGAGGGGGGGATTTAGTTAGTTTTTTTGGAATTGAGAGCTCCAGTTTTATGCATGTAACTTGTCCCTAATCACACTGTAATTTTTCCCATATTCTGAATAAAAGTCTGTACATTCTATTTTTCATGGTTGCATTTGGATAGGCGTTAGGTAGGCATCCCCTGATTGCTGAGAGGGCCCCTCAACAACTAGTGGCTTCCATGTTCGTACGTGTTTTTGTTATTTTCCCTTTCACAAATAAGTATTTTTGTTTTAATTTGTTCATGTGATTATGTTACTATAATTGTCCATTTATTTACTTTCCGTGACATATTTTTGTTATAGTTAATGTAATTATGCTATTAATGTAGTCTTTTCCTAAAGAATTAGAGTGACTGATCACGTGTAGTTTGTTTTCAGTTTTCCTTTCAGTCTTTGCTTAATGTTTTATTTATATATAGATAAAATTTAGTTAGTCTCAGGTCTGATTTGTAGTTAGAATTAGTTTCGTTAACTTTTGTTTAAATATAGATTAATTCAGCAACGTCTCAATTTTTTATATTTTATAATAGAAGATATCCTTTTCAAAGCATAGATTCGTATTAGAAGTCTTTTTAATTATTTCAAATTATTAATTAGGTTTAAATTTTGTCCTTTATGCATCTTGTTTTCATATACACTAAATCAGCTCATAATTAAATCATTTATGTCTGCTTTTATTATTCTCTGTATACAGCCTCTCATTCGGAATTTGTGTTTAAACTTTCATTTGGACCTTCCTTCTAGACCGTCATATAGCCTTCCATCTAATCTTTGGTGTTCTTAGTTTATTTTTAACCTATTTTCAGTTTTATTTCTTTGGCTTTTTGAATTCTGTTATGTTTTGGTAATTAGGTAATAGTTACATTAGCTTCTAGGACCTTAGGTTAGATTATTTTATAGTACTTATTAAAATCCTTTTGTGTATTTCTTTTCAATCAAAGCATGTTTTTGAATCATGATTTGATTTGCTTCTATTGTCTTTGATTTCCTCAATTATCATCCCTGTAATATCCGATAATTGTATCTCTAGTTTAGTTTAATTCACTGTTGTTTATATTGAATTTAGGGTTAGAAAATACACCAATACTTTGTAGATTGATACTAGCATAGGATTTATTCCTTTAATTGTATGTTTACTAAAAAACACTTATAGGCTAAAGAATTATAGAAGTCTTCCTAATTAAGTTTTCTACTTGCTTTTTGTTTATTTTTTCTACTTATTCATAAATTAGACCTTTCTCAGTTTCTGAAGTTGTTTAGGAAAGTTTTCCAATTCTTAGATTAAGAAGAAGATGAGTTAATTAATGAGTAGTGTGATATTATACTAGTATGATGTTTTTCTTTAATCACATTAATAATTAAATTTTTAGGAGTTTGACTCCGTTTTTCATTTTGAAATACCTTTCAATATTTTGTTTATTAAAGTATTTCTACAACGACCTAAGACCCCCTCTACCTTCGCATATATTTTGTAGCAACTCTAATCCTACCAACCGCGGTCGATAATTAAATATTAGGTGTATTTAAGATTGTAGAACACACGCAACATTTTGGCGTCGTTACCAGGGAGTTGTTCTGTAAGGTAGAAAAAATAGAGTTTGCTTATGAGTTTTAGTGATATGTTAGTGGCGGGGGAGCGGTAAGACGAGAGGTAAGAAACTGCGCATCTATTATAATAGGTGCCCCCAAACCCAGTAGTAGCAGTAGTCTAGGTTTTCCTTTAGTTTAGTTTTTCATGAACAGAGTCTAGATAGATAAGGATAGATAGGTTGCCTTTACGTTACACAGCAAGGTGGGGGGCGGAACGGTAAGACGCAAAGATGACTTCACTACATAATTTCAATAGTGTGATAGCTTGACGTGTCCACTTTAGTGGGTTGCCCCAAATCCTTGTTGTTCCTTTTTCACACAAGTGTTTTTACTTTACGCAAATTTTGATTTATTTCCCTTAAGCGCACTTTTCTTTTCGTAGACATAGATAGTTTACTTTTTCATAAGTTCAATTTGATGTACATGTGCCTTTAGATAATTTACTTTCATACAATTTACTCGTATGTGAGTGTAGGAATTATTTTACAATTAAATCACTTAGTGGTGTTGTAAGTGCCACCCATCCTGCTAACAAACTAACAGGAACATTTGAAAGGGGAGCTTTAAGATAAGACATGAAAAACTATTTATATTGTGGGAAGATATGGTAGGATAGAAGGATGAAGAATTTGTTACCTTTGAATTACCTATTAGAGATCCAGGAGGAGTGGCAGAAATACAGTACGTTCCCCCATCCATTTTTCCAAATTTTCACGGACTAGACAATGAAGACGTCGATGAATTTTTATTTCAATTGGAAATACTCTGTAGAGCATACAATGTTCAAAATATGAAAATTTTTCCTCTTACATTGAAAGGAGCAGCCCTCCGATGGTTCATGAGCCTAGGTGGGAACTACATTCAAACTTGGGAATACATAAAATATATGTTCTTGAAAAGCTACCAAGATTATTTTAGGGTCAATGAAGGTATTTTCAAAATAACATAAGGAGAAGAAGAAACTTTGGAAAATTATGTCGAACGCTTTCAATACAACCTTCAAAGTTCAAAACTAAGATAATTAGGAAAGGAGACCTTGAAAATACTTTTACTCAAAGGCATAAGAAATGAATATTTAGAAATTTTAAGTCTGATGGGAATAGGTGACGTATTTCAGTTATCATATGATAATGTTTGTGAATTATGTAGAAGGTATTTGAGAAGAAAATTCAAGATTAGTAAGAATATACCCTCTTCTCAGCCTCATCTTAACCCCTTTCAACCTTGTTTACAAAGCCTTTCTGTCCCATCTGATGATTATAGGGATACCCTCTCTTATAATGCAACACTTCTTGTTCTACAATATTTTCAACAATATCCCATTTTCCAGGCAGGATCAACCACACAAGGTAGTCAACCACACCTGCCACAATCACCTTCTCAGAAACATCCTCTATGCCCTACGCACATTCCTATTCAATCCATTCCACATTCTAACAACAATAAAGCAGTGAAAATATGCTTATAGTGTTAAACTGCAACATTTACCCACTTTACCTACCTCATCAACATTATTGCAAGAAATTCATACAAGATTTGGAGAGGTTATAGATCAAGAGATTGTAAAGACTACAAAATAAAGTGAATTTTCTACTTGGCCTTTTCCACAAGAAGACAAGATCAACCTGGAATGCCTCTCATTCGATGAGGGAGGGACCTTAGAACTTGAATATTCCCTATCACCAAACTTAGTGTGGAAATTGAACCCAGTGATAGATTAATTTTACTCACAACAATTAACAATTGATCATGCAAAATCACTCACAAAAGAGACTGAAATTGGAGCTGAACACTAAACTGTATTAACTCAGTGTACAATATCCAACCCTGTAACCTAATAGGTTTCTGAATAAATAAAATACATCAGGGATTTGAATGCATGAGGAGCAATTCAAATCTAGCATAAAGCAGGCTTACTAAAATTAAGCAAATCCCCCATAGGTGTAAAAAGCTGATCCCAAATCTGTCATGGAGCTCACGAATTAGAAAAATGGCTTAGGCAAGCTAAATAGTGATGGAATGAAAAGTCATACATGCTTTTCCAAGGAGAAAAGAGAGGAGGATGTGTAGGACAAAAAACTAGTCAACCTCACCTAGTCAAGCTTTTCCTTTTGCCTTAAAACATTGAAAAAGCAGGCAATAAAGCAGAAAAAGCATAAGGGTGCTTAGGAGGCCAGGAATAAAGTATATTTGATTCCTTGAGGTTTCCCAAGCGCTACATGGGTCAAATAAGGCAATTTTGACGACTATGGATAGGTAAATGACAACTTGCACAAGGTGGGACACATGAACTAGGCAAATAAGACAAAAATAATTAAATTAATGTCTAAGGTAGTAAACTATGGGTTGATTATTCTAACACCCCCCCTTAATATTGACTTATGAGTAATATATTAGAAAATTATAGGGCCTAGAAACAAGGCTTAGTCACCCTTTTACATACTGCATGTCCATACAACCAAGGAAAGAGGCAAAACCAACTTGGGAAAATCCTCCCTTAAACATGGACTATAAAACAAAATTTGGAAATATTGTCTTCACTCATGCTTCATAGCATGATCAGCAATCCCCAGCAGTGATTTGATATTTCTGAAGGTCTTCTCACAAAATGCTTTGGTGAAGATATCAGCTACTTGTTCTGAAGATGAACAGAAGAGTAGGTGAATGGTGCCATCATGCACAAGCTCTTTGATGTAGTGCATATGGATCTCAATGTGTTTGGTTCTCTGCTTCTGAACTGGATCTTTGCAGATTCGAATGGTACTCTATTTATCACAGTAGATGGTAGTTGATTACTCTAATTCTAAGCCACACTCTCCAAGTAAACCCTGCAACCATAAACATTGAGTTGCTGCATTAACAACTCCTCTGTACTCTGCTTCTGTAGATGAGAGTGCAATGGCACTCTGTTTCTTGCTTGACCAGCTGATTGGCCCTTCTACAAGCATGAACACATATCTTGATGTGGACTTTCTTTTTGTGCTATCACCTGCCCAATCATTGTCAGTAAATCCAATCAAATCAAGATCAGATTTTGCTTTATAGAAGATCCCATGTGTCCTTGTTCCTTGAACAAAGTTAAGGATCCTTTTGTCTGCTTTCCAATGGATCTTATGAGGCTGATCCATGTATCTACAAGCCACACTTACTACATAATAAATATCAGGTCTAGTACGTGTCAGATACAACAAACATCCAATCAATTTCCTATACAGTGTATTGTTTACCATAGGTGAAGAATCAGCTTCTTCCAGCTTCACTCCTGAAAGGAAAGGAGTTTTGCTTGCAATCCTTCGTTCTGAATTTTTTCAGAAAGTCCAAGGCATATTTGGACTATTTCACCTTGATTCCAGCTTTTTTTTGAGAAATATCAAGCCCCAAAAATTGACTTATGAGCCCCAAAAATGTCATGGAGAAGGCTTGGTTCATAGCACCCTTTAAGGAAGCAATCTCATCCTTTGAGCTTCCTGTAATGAGGAGGTCATCAAAATATAACACAATGATCATTAATGAACCATTAAATAACTTGAAATATACATTTGGATCTGATTTGCAACGAACAAAATTCAGTGATAGCAAGAAGCTATCGATCTTGGCATACCAAGCCCTGGGGGCTTGCTTTAGCCCATACAATGACTTTCTCAACCTGCACACAAGAGAAGGGTTAGTAGAAAAACCTTGAGGCTGCTGCATATATATCTCTTCAATGAGATCTCCATTCAAGAAGGCACATTTTACATCCATGTGATGTACCTCCCATTGCCTTGAGGCTGCAATGGCTAAGGCTAGCCTGATGGAATCCATCTTTGCCACTGGGGCAAAGGTCTCATTGTAATCTATGCCATGAACTTGTGAGTAGCCCTTGGCTACCAATATGTCCTTGTACTTCATTGTTCAACCATCAGCAGCAAATTTGGTCTTATATACCCACTTACACTAGACTAACTTTCTTCCTGGAGGAAGATCCACTAGCTCCCATGTGTTGCTCTTCTGGAGTGAGCTGAACTCCTCCTTCATGGCTGTTTTCCATCTTGGATCTCCTGATGCTTATTCATATGTTTTAGGATCATAATCCACCATAAAATAGCATTTTTCAGCAAACATAGGATCCTTCATGCATAGACCACTCTCAAATTGAGATCTAGTCCTCCTTGGGTCATTGGGATCCCCAGCTAGCTCTCCTGCTGCATGTAGTGTCTTGGTTGCCCATTTTGGCCTTGTAGGGCTGTTAGGATCTGAAATAAACTCATCTCCATTAGAAAAATCAGAATCAGCATGTTCAACAAACTCTTTACTTACTTCCTGAGGTTCAGGTGGAGAAGAGGCTTCTCCAACTTCCATTGCTGCAAGGGGTTCTTCTTCAAACTGAACACACCTTTCGATGAAGGCTTTGTTTGTGCTCAAATTTATCAGTTTGTACCCTTTTGAATATTTAGAGTATCCAAAAAAAAGACACTCTTGGCTTTGGGGCTGCAAATCCTTTCTCTTCTCTGTTGGAATTCTAGCCCAAGCCTTTGAGCCAAAAATCCTGAAATGGGTCACATCTGGCTTGTGCCCACTCCATGCTTCGAAGGGAGTCATACCATAAAGATATTTATGAGGCAACCTATTCTGAATATAGGCTGCACAGTTTATAGCTTTGGCCCAGTACTTTGGTGGCAAAGTTTTGGCCTCCATCATGCATGTTTCCATCTCCTTCAGTGATCTGTTCTTCCTCTCAGCAACACTATTTTGATGTGCTGTGTAAGGGATAGAATGCTGCATATGAATACCTGCATCTACACAATAGTTAATAAACTCAAACTTGACATACTCACCACCATTGTCAGATCTAAGGACTTTTATTTTCCTTCCAGACTGGTTCTCAACCAAATCCTTAAAGACTTTGAATAGGCCAAAAACTTCAGACTTGTGTTTCAAGAAGTAAACCCATCAATACCTGGAAAAGTCATCAATGAAATTCAATGCATATTTGGCCTGACTCATGGACATATGAGGAAATGGGCCAGCAACATCACTGTGGGTCAGCTTGAGGGGTGCAGAGGTTCTCTCATGACTAGCTCTCTCAAATTTGTGCTCTGGGTGTTTTCCTAGGATACAACCTTGGCAAACTCCTTTGGAAATTTTTATCTTGGGCAACCCTATGACCATCTCTTTTTCACTAAGATCAGAAAGATATTTGTAGTTTAGGTGGCCAAATCTTTCATGCCAAAGCTTGCTAGCC
>LPNX010221233.1:0-52693 GCA_001517045.1 Pseudotsuga menziesii | reverse complement strand
TTATTTACATGTGTTTCAAATGTATATGTTATATTTATTTTACAAAGTGTGTGTTAAGTGCCTATCTAATATGTAATTTGCATAAGCATCAGTAATTGTATTTTCATTTCTTGAAATGTGACTAAATGAAATATATTCAAAGTTTCTTTCAAGTAATCCTACATGCAAAAAATGAAGTAGCAAAGTAGGGTTTCACACCTGATAATCACCATTGAGTTGGGAAACCACAAGCTAAGAGTCAGGTCTAACCTCCAAACGGGTAATGCCACGTAGTGTAGCATCCCATAAAAACTCAATAACTACCCTATCCTCGACCATGTTATTAGTAGTAGGACCTAAAAAAATGTCACTAGATGCAACTAGTTGTCATGAGGGTGAATAGATAACCCAAGCGGCTAAATCTAGGTTACAAGTATGGATGATAGCACCATCTGCAAAAAACCTACAAAACAATTGGCTGACAAACAACCAACATACTATATTAGAAACACTAACCAGCTAACTAAACTATTGTACATAAAAATACATACAATAAAAATACAAGCACGAACACCATGCCTAGGTATAGTACTTCTTTAGATAGAGCCCATTTCTTGGCTCCGGAAACTTATTTCCATCATAATCAGTTAACTCATAAGATCCCTTTTTCAAGAGCTTCGACACTACATAGGTACCTAACCACATTGACTTGAATTTTCCTGCCCCAGGGGGCTCTTTATCTTGATCCCAGAGCAAGAAAATTTCTCCCTCAAAGAAAACTCTTGGCTTAACTGCTTTGTCATACTGGTTCTTGACACTATTATTGTGAGCTTTGTTTGTTGTCAACACATCTCTGCGATGTTCATCTAGATGTTCTAATTGAAGAAAACATTCTTGTAAATTTGTAGTATCAGGAAGCACATGAATAGCTATTTTCAGGGATGAAATGTTGCATTCACCGGCGCGACTACTTCCACTCTGTGTATGAGTTGGAATGATGAAAATCTAGTGGTATTATTTACATTAGTCTAGTATGCCCAAAGTGCAGGATATAACATAATGTGCCAATTTGATCGGCTTGCATTAATGGTGTTCTTTAGAATGGTTTTCAATGTTTTATTAACTGCCTCTACTTATGCATTCGCTTAAGGGTAAAAGGAAGGTGAATGATATTTCCTAAACCCTAGAATAATGGTCAGCTCGGTCATCATGTTATTCTGAAAGTGACTGCCATGGTCAGTGACAATCTGCTTTGGTATACCAAAACGAGTAATGATCCGGCTAAAAACGAAGTCAGTTGTTGTTTCATCATCAACTTTGAAGGTAGGAATTTCCTCTTCCCACTTTTTGAAATAGTCCACAACGACAATAATATATTTGTTACCCCTGTTGATGTATTTGTAACTTCAGAATGTATTCATCTATGTATTTTATGTCTTGTAACCCGATGTTTATTCTAGGATATATCTATTATGTAATTGAGCCATGTTGTCATGCCCCTATGTTCTAATCGGGAGAATCTATAATGTAAACAAGTCATGTCAAGTCATAGTGGGTAACCCTCCAATTGTCTAAGGGTTAAAGTCCCCGTAGTTCTGGGGCACTAGGTTCATTAGACTCTCCTAGTAGAGGTCAACCCTGGTAGGGTTTTAGTCATGCCGGGATTATTATAAATAGAGAGCTGGAGTCTCTATTTGATACACAACTCATATACACTCAAGTGTAGTGCATAGTTGAGGAAGGAGAAGACACTGGGGCTAGACAACAAGAATATTACTGCTGTCGGGAGTGCATCTTACTATTTTGGGGTTTTACCTTTTGTGATGATTCTATCTCTGAGGAAGTTGCGGTGTTTTCTCCTTTATGGTTTCCCCGAGGAAAAACACTGTGTTCATTGTCTCTTGTGTTTGATTGTTGTGCTTGTTATTCTCTTAGTTAAAGATCCTAATAATGCTAGCTTGAATGTTGAAAAAATAACATGGAATCAAAGCTAACCTGAGAAGAAGACACTGTGCAGCTGCGGGAACTAGGGCTTCCTAGTTTGTAGATCTTCCTCCACATATTTTCAACAAAAGTAAGGGTGCATCTTTCTGTCGAAGCAGAATCCAATTATGAGGTTTTTTTAGTTTTGGACCTATCACTGCTATCAAAAATTAGGGTTTTTCACAGAAGAGGAATTTTTTAGTGAGCCCAAGCCTGGATTGATCTCCTCTCCAAAATCGAAGTTAGGGACAAATTTCAAGACATTTGGGTGGACAAAACTATGGAAAAGCAAAACCCTAATTTGCTCCTGAACCAGCTCTACAGGATTTCAACTCAAATTTTAGATCCGACATCTTGACCCTGGTAAGATCTAAAATCATTTGTATTTCCATTTAAGGTTCTCAGTTAAGATGTCTCATCATACCAATCTTGATGAAAATCTTGAGGGAGATGATAACTTCCAAGCTTGGAAGTATATGATCTCCCTGGTCCTAGAAGAGAATGAGTTAGACTCCTACATCCATGAGGAGGTTCTAGTTCCAAAGGGAGATGAGGCTAAGGCCTTGCATAAGAAGAAGTTGGTTATGGAAAAGAGGATCATTGCTGATTCTATCAAGGATCACCTTATCCCACAGGTGTCCTCTTTCAAGACACCTAAAGCTATGTTTGATGCCGTAACCAAATTGTTTGAAGGGAAGAACATAAACCGAAAGATGACTCTGAGAAACCAACTGAAGAATGTGAAGATTCAGAATGCAGAAACAATCTAGTATTACTTCACAAGAGTTTCTCATATCAAAGAACAACTACAAGTAGTTGATGAAGAAGTGGAAAATGTAGAGATTGTGATGACAACACTGAATGGCCTTCCTAGGTCATGGGATTCTTTCATCCAAGGAATTTGTGCTAGAAAAAAGTTAGTCAAGTTCAGCAGAATATGGGAAGAATGCTCTCAAGAAGAAGCTTGGATATCAAATTGAGAAGAAAATATGGGAAATGAATATCAAGCTCTCACGGTACACTCCAAGTCTCACTCCAAGTCAACCAAAAGAAGATCTCAACACTTCAGAGGTAAGCACTTTCACAAAGATAACACTAGAAGATATTTATCGAGGATCATATGTTATACATGTGATGAAGCAGGAAATTATGCAAGGAATTGTCCTAAGAAACCAAAGCCAATTAAGAAGAGCAACAAAATAAGACATCATGCTCATGCTGTAGAGGATGATGAACCATCCAGGAAAAGATCCAGATATGAAAGTGAAGATTCTTCAAGCGAGGATGAATATGTTTTGATCTCCGCTCTCACAGGTAAAATTACTCATGGAAGCGATGATTGGCTCTTCGATAGTGGAGCTTCCAAACATATGACAAGATTCAAGGAATCCTTTGTGAGACTGTCAGAACATGAATCACCTCGCAAGGTGAACCTGGGAGATGACTACCAATATCCAATAAAAGGTAGTGGGGAATCTTCCTATAAACTAGACTCTGGTAAATCTCTAACAATGAAGGAAGTATTGTTTATGCCAGGAATTAAGAAGAACCTCCTTTTCATATTAGCATTAGATGCAAAATGAATGCGAGTTGCATTCATATATGGTCAAGTCATCATGTGGCCAAAAGGAAAGACTATCAATGATGCAATAGTGATTGGAGAACAAGAAGGAGGATTGTACAAATTGAAGGGCCATCTAGAACAAGCCTTGTTCCATGAAACAGTAGAGCAAAGTGAACTTTGGCATAGAAGGCTTGAACATGTGCATTACAGAGCACTACCTATTGCAAGAAAATCTATCGAAGGTCTTCCAGAAATCCAAGCAAAACATGATGGAGTATGCAAAGGATGTGCAAAAGGAAAGAATACAAAGAAGACATTTCCAAGTAGTGAAAGCAAAGCAAAAGGAATCTTGGAAATCATCCACTCCGATGTATGTGGTCCTATGTAGTCAAACTCACTAAGAGGGTATGCATATTATGTTTCTTTTATTGATGATTTTTATAGGAAGAAATGGTTTCACTTCATGAAGAACAAAGACAAAGTATTCAACAAATTCAAGGAATTCAAATCCTTGATTGAGAACCATACTAAAAAGAAGATCAAGACCATTCGATCAGATAATGATGGAGAATTCACTTTAAATAAATTCAAAGAACTATGCAAAGAATCAAGGATTAAGAGGGAGTTGTCCACTCCTTATAATCCACAACAGAATGGGATTGCGAAATGAAAGAACAGAACTATCATGGAAGCTGCAAGAGCAATGATTCATGATCAAGACCTTCCTATGCATATTTGGGAGGAATCTGCCAGAACAGCATGTATGTACAGAACCGTACTCCACATAGAGTACTCGAGAACAAGACTCCTAAAGAAGTCTTATCCGGCAAAAAACCAGAAGTCAGCCATCTCAGAATATTTGGCTGTCCTATGTACACACACATCCCAATAGAGAAGAGAAAAAAATTAGATCCTTCAGGAAAGAAGGGAATATTTGTGGGATACTGTGAAAGCTCAAAGGCTTACAGAATATATTTCTCAGGATACAAAAAGATTGACATCAGCAAGGATGTGACATTTGATGAAGACATAACTTACAACAAATCTAGAAAAAGACCTGCTGAAGAACATGAAGAAGCAGAAGTAAAAGCACCCAAAATTTATGATACAACCATGAATGAAGAAGCTCAAGAAGAATATCGAGAATTTGAAGAACCACAAAGACTTGTAGATCCACCTCTGGAGAAGAATCCTCATAAAAGGAAACCTACTTGGGTACGAGAAGTTATCCAAGGTACAGAAAGATATGGAGCTCTAGAAGAGAATCACAGAGAAAGAAAGAGGACCAAATCCTATTCCAGATATGTAGCTTTACTATGTGATTTCATTGATAAAGAACCTTCCAGTTATGAAGAAGTGGCAGAATGAAAAGAATGGAAGGATGCTATGATTGAAGAGTATCAGTCGATCATCAAGAATGATGTTTGGGATGTTGTCCCAAGACCAAAAGGGAAGTCAGTTGTATATTCCAATGGATCTACAAGATCAAGCATGCTGCAAATGGTAGCATTGAAAAATATAAGGCAAGATTTGTGGTTTGGGGT
This sequence comes from Pseudotsuga menziesii, assembly GCA_001517045.1. NCBI lineage: Eukaryota > Viridiplantae > Streptophyta > Pinopsida > Pinales > Pinaceae > Pseudotsuga > Pseudotsuga menziesii. Next base: position 47,623 of record LPNX010221233.1, on the reverse strand, counting down.
TTCTCTTAGAAAGAAGGAATAGATTATGAAGAAACCTTTGCACCTATAGCCAGATACACTTCCATTAGATCAATACTTGCTCTGGCTGCAGTGATGAAATGGAAGATACACTAGATGGATGTCAAGACTGCTTTCTTGAATGGTGTAGTGGAAGAGGAAGTGTATGTAGAACAACCACTTGTTTTTGAGACGGATGACAGGGAGTCTCATCTATGCAAATTGAAGAAAGCCCTGTACGATTTGAAACAGGCACCCAGGACATGGTACGACAGAATTGATAGCTTTCTATCCAGTTTGGGCTTTACCAAGAGTAAAGCAGACTCCAACCTTTACTACAAGGTTGAATATGGAAACCCAGTGATGCTCCTAGTATATGTAGATGATTTGTTTGTGATAGGTAGGGATGGGTTGATTTTTGGTATGAAGAGAAAACTTGTTGCCGAGTTCAGGATAAAGGACTTGGGTATGATGCATTATTTTCTAGGTATGGAGGTGTGGCAGAGTGTAGATGGAATCTTCCTTGGACAAGGGAAGTACGCAGTAGAGATCCTAAAGAGGTTTGGGATGATGGATTGCAAGGAAATGGCCACACCTATGGCATCGAACCTAAAGCTATTGAGTGATGCTTCATCAGAGTCGGTTGATGCTACGATGTATCGTTAGATGATTGGGTCCTTGATGTACCTAACAAACATGAGACCAAACATTTGCTTTGCTGTGAACACCTTGATCCAGTTCTTGACAGATCCGAGAAATGTTCACTTGATTGTTGCAAATCATTTTCTAAGGTACCTGACGGGTATAGTTGATTATGGGCTCAAGTATGATGTGAATCAAAGGATTAACCTGGAGGGTTATGTTGATTCAAATTGGGTAGGCAGTTCCATTGATAGGAAGAGAACTTCAGGGTGTTGCTTCAGAATGGGATCAGGTGTGATCTCTTGGTTTGGAAGGAAGAAATCCTATGTGGTACTGAGTACAGCTGAAGAAGAGTATGTTGCAACCTGTTTAGCTAGTTGTGAGGTAATATGGCTGAGGAAGCTACTGTCTGATTTATTTCATCTCCAGTTAGATGCTACTTGTATACATTTTGATAACCAGAGTTGTGTGAAGTTGTCAAAGAATCCAGTGTTCCATGACAAGTCGAAGAACATCGAGATAAAGTATCACTATATTAGGGATATGGTGCAGAGAGGAGCAGTGAAGCTCCAGTATGTTACAGTGAGAAATTCCTATGGCTTGGGGTACCACAAGAGACAGCTTGACTCCAAAAATCAATCCTTTCCAATATGCAATAGAAATCAAATATCTAACACTAAAGGATCAGAATTCATACCTTATTCTAGACGGTTGAAGTAGATCCTCATTGAGCTTTCCAAATTCAGTTTGAATTGATTAATCACTTCCTCAACAACAAGTAAACAAGGCAAGCATACTATATATATTGGTGTTAGATCTATTCTAGAATATATAATCAACAATGTATAAGCATTTGAAATCATCCATGGATAAAATATTCATTCAAACATACATTATTGGATATGAAAAGATATTTCTATTAATATAAAATCAGAGATTACAATGGATACAACCTCTGTCGACACGTATGCGAATCGGAGAAACAGAATCCCCCACTTGGGCCTCCACCACCTCAGTCCTCCATCTCTCGATAGCAAGCTCACAAGCAAAAGGCAAGCTTGGGAAGAACACAAAAGTGCTCCAAGGGACAAAAGGATGTAGACTCAAGCACAAGTTCTGGCAACAATGGACTATAGTTTCTTTTCTCTCAATTCTCTTATGCCTTCAATGTATCCAAAGAGTTCCTTATATAGCTTTTCAAAGTGGTAATGAAAGGTCAAATTTGAGTGATCTCAAGGCATATGGAAGGCCATGATTCAAGTGAGTCAAATCCATGTCAAGGAAAACTCCAAAAGGATTTGGATTTTGCACACATCCCAATGTACGCGGTTTTAGGGGTCAAACCCACATATATACGAGATTAGGGGTTTAAAATTTGCGTGTATTAATTTTCACATATTTATAGGAATGGTCAAGGAAACATCAAAGGAAAAAAATGGTCCAAGGGGTCTAGAGAGGGACAGGGGAAGGCCATACAAGTGTGATTCACCTAGAGTGGTAAAATAAGCTATAACAGATGTGCCCTAATGTGTGAGGTCAGAGGGGTCATACGAAGGCCAAAATACATTATAAGTCCATCCCAAAAGTGGAGTGATGAAGGATCCTAAATGGAAGACCAGCCACCCAATCAGCATAGTACAATGATACAACTCTGCGGATAACTGGAAATATATATAGTAGTCCCCAATACATAAGAGTACAATGGCCATGAATAGGCATGATACAAAATATCACATAAGTGGTCATCGCCATGTACAATATACATAGATCAGAATATCCATGATGAAGATATACAAAGGATCATGATCTCGATAATAGCTGAAGATATACAATGGATCAAGATCTCCATAATAGCTGGAAATGTCTGACATATACTGGAATCAAGTCACAAGAGCTGAAATCTCATGAACACTGGCACAATCAAGGAGGTAGCATATAAGAGATGCCACCAATCTAGAAGGTCTTCTACACAAACCGCTACGAGTACGTGTCCTACTATGTGAATAGAGGTTTCAAGGTAGAACATAGTAGTCCATCATTTGATTATCGGTCATTGATGTATACCCTTAATAGACACGAGATCACCCACCGATAATGAAAATGGGAATCAAGGCACTAGAGTGAAAACTAACAAGTGTGAATAAATGTGTTGAGGTTGAACACTTGAGAGGTTCCATCGATCAGAGGACATTGATGTATTCCCAAAAACTGTCAATGGCGAGAGAACCTACCACTGATGACTATAAGTCTCAAGGAACTCAAAAATGCCTCTAGATTCCAATCCTAGAATAAATGATTTGGAGTAGATGGGATGAAATCCGCTAGAAGGAGGGCATTAAGGCATCTCCCATCATCCAACATGAGGTACTCAGCAAAGCTATATAATGTGGAAGGACTCGATCATAAGGTGCATGAAATAGTAACTGTACTGGGAATGGCCGACATGCAAAGTCAAGATAACTGAGGAATGGCCAACTCAGGTATCAACTTCCTTCGAACAAGAGCATAACAATGAATGGTGACTGAATAAAAGCAGCACAGACTCAATATAAAAAACTGGGACATATCCGTGACACAGGAGGCATCAACAGAGGCTCCATGGGGACTGTAAGCTTAACTAGTCAGTGGAGATAAAATCAAATAAATGAGTACATATCCTAAAGTCAAACTATAAACCCAACCAATGGATGTGATATACAGTGCTCTGTTCGAAGGTGACATGACTTGACAGCTGCCAAAGGATAACATCTTTCCTTGTCCATCTTTTTGGTTTTTTGATTTCTTTCGACTTTTTCAAATATTTAAAAAGCTTGAAAAAGAATAAAACTACTTTATAGTTACATACTAGGAGGATACGAGTGTCATATGGGAAAACAAACTAGTTCCAAGTAGTGGAACATACCTATGCTCAATGCAAGGATACATGTGTGGGATAGTGACACTCGGGGGAAAATCCTCTCCCGGTAAAAATAGGGAATAAAGTTGCAAAGGATATATAAAATGGCTCTGCATGGATAGAAATGAGACAAGCTCAGGCTATATGGCTGAAACTCAATGTCAGGGAAGTCGGCATAAGGCTCAATAAGGTGGGCAAAGCTCATGATGATGCAATTACAACTTGACATAAGGGAGTCCTGAGGGAAATAGGCCAGCAAAAGATCAAGAGGAGTATGAGGCTCTTGGGAAATGTCATGGCAATACTATACAATGGACTCCCACACCCTAAGGGACAAAATGTCAGCATGGGAACCAAATGCAAATAAGGCACTAACTAGGGTACCCATGTAAGGTCAAGCTCTACCACTCATATCATGTCACTTCTAAAACAACAAGAAGGTTCCGTGACATAATAGAGTGGGTTCGTACCTAACGCTATAATGAAACGGTCATAAGGTCATGCAAAATGCAACTGGTGATGAAACCTAACCTATATGCTAGTTTAGACATGATAACTAAAATCAGCACGAAAGAGTCAATCCATTGGCTAAAACAACACTCAAAAAGGTCTCCTACATCATAAATTAGTCCAAAAACAGTCCAAAAGGATTAGAAACGGTCCAGACTATAGGAAAGGGGATACAAATTTTCAAAATTTTGAAAAACTTCTATAAATAGTAAAAAATTCAAAACATTATAAAACATTTGAAATTTTTACCCATTTGAGCTCAAAACTTCAACAGCGAATTCCAGGAGATCCAGTTGGCAGAATCCACTACCGTTTTTTCCAGCTACTTACACATGCTCTACTCTTCCATTTTGATGCAAATTTTATCAAATTCCATGGTGTATTTGGGTTTCTAAGCCATTCCAAGACAGGAACCATGGCCCACATGGAAATCGAGGGTTTTTTCGCGTATAGGGATGGATATATGCGGAAAATGCCCTCACAGTTGCGTGGCCACACTCAAGTTTTTTTAAGTATTCTAATGGACAAAACTCAAATGTTTTGTGTAGGATGGTCCTAGAATGGAGAGAACGTGAACATGGCGATGTAGAAGAGGCAATAAGGGCAGATCTAATGGCTCAACAAGCGTTACATGCATGTGGGCTTTACAAATTTTGGTGTCTTGGTGGCTTAAGGGCCAAACCAAGGCTATTGCAGATATTAGTGGACTACTGGGATCCAGACTCGGAGTCATTCTAGATAGATGGGATGTCCCTCACCATAGAAGTGGAGGACATATACTTTATTACTGGACTTTCTCAACGGGGGGAAGTAGTGAACCTACATTCTCACAGGCCCGGAGGTGGCCTGACTATAGATGAGTACATTACGGTGTACTACTATCCAGACACAGAGAAGGTGGGGAGTCATATCCCAACTAACTCCATATAGGTGCTGGGTCTAAAGGCCATCCTACTGACACTCGGTAGGATAGCAGGCTTGGATTCACTCCACCAAGCCTCACGGCCTCTGATGTTCTATGCAATGGAGTGCATGAGACCCACGGTATACAATTGGAGCACTGCTCTACAGGGCAACATGAAACACCAACTCAGTGAGTGCAAGATGGGGAGAGTGTGAAACTTTGGTTTCAACAGCATACTGAGCACGGTTTTCTTCGAGCATGTTCAAGGATTGAGCCCTAGAGTTGACGTTCCTCTACACAGGGTTTGAGATCCGACCCAACGGCATTTGGCCGATGCGATGCATAGACTGGGTGGAGGTAGGGTGTCCAACCCCTATCCAGCTGATTTCTTTTAGTGGTGGCGATGATAGATATTTTCCATCAATGACTACCCCTATGCGGGGATAGATTTCCAGGGAGACTCGGACATGCCGCTACCACCAAGATCAGAATATGGTAACATAGGTAACGAATCTCGATCCTCTTTTTAAAATTTTTGAGTTAATTAATTTTTTTTGTGCATTCTGATTATGTGGAATCAAAAGACATGTTTTTGGGTGACAATACATAGTGACATCTACCATGTGCATGCAGATGTGGGACCACGGTGGCTTGAAGGATTCCCCCATCATAGACAGAGGGGAAGAGGAGACGATATCACGGGTGTGGATGCAGAGTGGACGCTCCAAAGCATTCATACCAACTTCATGAGACTAACACACAAAGTACCCATGGTGCAAGTTGAGGACTTTCCTGAGGCCATGCAACGCTAGGTGGTGGGTGTACCACGATCATGGGTGTAGTTATTTCAATGGCTAGCTAGAGCCGTAGTGACATTCCATGATCACAACCCCCCTCCTCCTCCACAGGCTTAGATACCTGGGAGTGATACATTTTGTGTTACGGTGTATTATATTTTGGTGGCTCGAGATCCCCATTTTTGTATTATGACACTATGTATTACCACAATTTTGATGTTTATAAAACTTTTATGATGATCGGTTTATTTATTTACATGTGTAAAAATTTATGTTTGTGATGAGCTTATTGTGTATGAAACAAATTCCTATCTAACACGTACTTAGCATATGAGTTAGCAACTTGATTATTAATTCTTGGAATATGTATGTATGTTATATTTTCAAATTGTCGTTCTAATAATCTTACACGTAAGAATCTTCTCAATAATCTCAGATCTCTAACATGGTACAAACCATTAAGCTGTGACACTACTAACTCTGAATCAAGCTGTACCTCAAGAGAGAGAATGCCATGTAAAATTGCATCCCATAGAAGATCAATAACAACAATATATTCAGCAACATTATTTGAAGATGGCCGTAAACATACACCTCCTGAAGACAATACCTGACCCATAGGAGTATAAATCACTCAGGAAGCAGAGGCTGAGTGTTGAGTGTGACGGTCCGCACCATCCACAAATCCTATGAAGGTGGAAGATTCCATTGACATCTACCAAAAGAAACAGAAACTAATCACAAACCCAATGACCATAAGAAAAAGACCTACCTATGCAAAACTGTACAATAATATACAATAACCAGCCTTGGATGAAAATCATGCATATTAATTTTTGAGATAGAGCCCATTTCTAGGCTCCGCCAAGGCCGTTCCCTCATAATCCACTAACTCATAAGTGGCCTTCTCTAACACATGTTTGACGATGTAAGGGCCATGCCACATGGGGTTAAACTTTCCTGCCCCCAAGGGTTATTTCGGTTGATCCCACAAAAGGACCAAGTCTCCCTCACTAAACCTCCTTGGACAGATAGACTTATCGTACTGGGCCTTTATGCGACACTTATTTACTTCTAGAGCCACCAAGGCATCTCAACGCTACTCATCCAGTTGCTCAAGGTGGACCAAACGCTCCTCCAATGGGAAAGTGTCTGGTAAAAGTTCTATGGCTAGCTTCAAAGAAGGAATCTTGCACTCAACCGGTAATACTGAATCCACTCCATGTACAAGTTGATATGGAGAAAAACCCATGGCAATCTTAACAGCATTTCTATAAGCCCACAAAGCAAGATATAACATAATGTGCCAATTATTCCTGCTTTGTGCGATGGTTTTTTGGAGAATGGATTTGAGTGATTTGTTCACTGCTTCTACCTGTCCATTCGCTTGAGGGTAGTAAGAGGAGGAATGCTCTTTTTTGTACCCTAACTTTGATGCCAACTCTTCCATCATACGATTCTGAAAGTGCGAGCCATGGTCAATGACAAGCTCTTTTAGAATCATGAACCAAGTAATAATCTGGTTGAATACAAAGTGCGCGGCTGTCTCATCGTCGGATTTAATTGTAGGCATAGACTCAGCCCATTTCGTGAAGTAGTCAACAACCACTATGATATGATGATGCCCCCAACTGAAGCTGGGTTGCAATCCATAAAATCAAGCCCCCACTTAGTGAAGGGACCAGCGGTGATGATGGGATTTAATGGGGTAGGTTTCAAGGGCATATTACGTGCAAACACCTGGAAAGGATGACACCTCTTGACTGCATATACACAATCCTTAAAGATCGACAGCCAGAAATAACCCACTCTTAAGATTTTTTGGGTTGTAGAAAGCCCAGATAAATGAACACCACATTTCCCTCCATGGAAATCATTCAGCACTACCTCAGCCTCTTCATTAGTTAAACAATGATGTAAAATGGAATCTACCCCACGATGGTACAAAGTTTTATCCACTATGAGGTAATTCTTAGACACGTGATGTAACCATCGTCGTTCATCCCATGAGAGGTGAGTAGGGACATTCAATGTTTGTAAATATATAATGATATCCCCATACCATGGGTCTAAGGTTTAGATTAAGAAGATGTGCTCATCAATAAACGTATCTTCACAAACCAACTCCTCGGCCTTGCTTGGGAAATCCGATATAAGCTCTGCAAAAATTAATGATTTCTTCGATTTTGCCGAAACAAACTCGAGGTCGAATTCTTGCAGGATGACAATCCATTTATTATATTTTCCCCCAATCATCCTTTGAGTGAGGATGAATTTAAATGGATTGACATGGGATATAGCCAAGGTCTGGCGAAGGAGAATATAATGTCTCAACCGTTAGACCACATGTACGGTAGCTAAGGCAAGCTTCTCAACATGGGAATAACTGATCTCTGTGTCAATAAGATTCTGAATCAGATAGTATATGACATGCTCTTGGAGTTCCTCATCCTCTTGAACCAAAACCATACCAATCATCTCCATGGACGCGGCCACATAAAGTAGAAAATCACAGCTATAGTCTGGGGGACTAATCACCAAGGCCGATGCTAGGGCTCGCTTGAGTGCATCAAAGGACTCCTAGGCTCGCTCATCCCAACAAAAGGTGGTGTCCTTATTCAAAAGATGCATGAAGCCTATAGTCAAATTGGCAAAATTGACAACGAATCTCCGTAAGAAGTTTTCCATGCCTTGCAAACATTGAAGATGATGAATACTTTTCAGGGGAGACAACTGAAGCATTGCCTCAACCTTCAAAGGGTCGACTCTTATACCCTCTTTAGAAACGATGAATCCTAATAAGCGACCAAAATTCACACAAAAGATGCATTTATGAGGATTTAACCTGACTAGATAATGGTGGCACCTTTCGAATACCAATCTCAAATGATAGGAATGACACATTCTCATGCAAGAATGAGCAGCAAGTTCATCCAAAAATACTTCGATAATCGATTTGAGATCATGGAAGATTAAGGTCATGGCCCGCTGAAAAGTAGCTCCAGCGTTCTTAAGGCCAAAAGGCATTTTCTGATATGCAAAAGTTTCCCAAGGACAAATAAATGCAGTCTTTTGTTGATCCTCAGGTTTAATTTGTATTTGATTGTATTTGGAAAAGCCATCCATAAAGGAAAAAACCTCGCTACCCACACACTCATCCAAAATTTGATCAATAAACGATGTGGGGAAATTGTCCTTATGATAGGAACAATTCAAATCACTAAAATCAGTACATATGCGGATCGCTCTTTGCTTCTTATCAACTGGAACAGGATTTGAAACCCACTCCGTCAAGGGAACAGGATAGATAAAATCGGCTTTCAACAGTTTATGTATCTCTGCCTTAATTGCGGGTGCTTTCCTAGGATTCACCGCACGCAAGCCTTGTAGAATAGGCTTAGCATTAGGATAAGTCTTAATCTCGTGTTCAACAATGCAAGGGTTGATACCTGGCATTTCATCGTAAGACCAAGCAAAGATATCCCGAAATTATTTAAACAGCTCGGTATATTCTTGAATCTCAGCATGGGAACATTCTGCCCCAATGTAGACATTATCTATCCTTCTAGGATCATGAGAGATATTGATAGGAATTGTTGGAGATATATTTTCCATGTTTCCATCATCCATCGGAACAGGAGAGCTTAATGGAACTATAGGACTACGAATTCTCCCACTAAGAACCTTGCTAAAGTCCTCACGTTCCAAGCGGTCAAGCTCGGGAAGAAAGTAAGATCTATGATGGAGCTCTTCCCATGGTGGCTCAACTCCTGACATGGCCTCAATAATCCCTTCGTCTGAAGGAAAAACACTATCAAGGTAGTCGTGCGTGTGAGAAGACTATACTGCCCATGCAGGCAGCAAATACGGGTCCTCCTCCTCTGTCCACAAAGAGGAAGGACTAGGCTTTCTAACATACTCAAGATTAGCTTGATAATATACCATAGTTGTAGGCAACGACACATCCGTCATGATGGGATCACTCAAAGTATTTGGTGTAGGAAGAATCCAAGAATCTTCCATATGACTCGTGCGAAAAGAAACCAATATCACAGATGTCGAAGCCTCACCAGAACTAGACCCTATCATAAGGATAGGTGCAGGACAACTAAAACATCCCATGAGGGATGGATACATGCCCACACCCACACTCCCAGTTTTCGACTGAGAGTGCTCTACAATCGGGATCGAAGCTCCCGAAGATGTGGTAACCGACAGATTCTTGAATGATGTTTGATCAATCGTAACTATCTTCCCATAAAATGGAAAGCATAATGTGCAAAATAGGGAAGAAGCTACAGCTTGCATATTGTACATCCAATTCCTACCCAGCAAGAGATTGTATTCAAGGGGCACATCAACCACCTTGACCTCTATCGCAATGGTCTTCCCTCCCAAGTGGACCTTAAGGGAAGGAAGGATCCCGTGTGGCCTAAATGATCTCCCATCAAACGTAGTTAACATGGTCATAGACTTAGACAACTTAGGGGAACCTAAACCCTTCCAACATGATAAAGACATCACAGAAGCAACAGCTCCTTCGTCAATCACAGTGCGCTTGACAGTCATGTTGAGACATTCTACATGAATCAAAAGAGACACATAGTAAGGCAAATGAGGATAAAGTCCTGCGGTTTCAAATTTAATCATGGAGGAAGAATTATCATCATTCACACCAAGGGCAGAAATCAAAGCCTTCCTTTGCGAAGGACAACTTTGAAGTACTTCTAGTGCAGACATCGCACAAGGAGTGTGGCCCAAATCCTCAACAACAAAATAGTTCTGGGTCACCCAAGCATTAGGATTGTTCCTGGAATGCCTAAGGACTCCCTTAGGAATGTGAGGTGCAACTTCAGGTTTATCCATAGGTTTTTCAATACAGAAAGGAGTCCCTAGTGGATCAGGTTCCTTTCATGGGCTGGGTTGTGACGAACCCTAGTCCTTCGCATAGGTCACAACTTTCATAGCGTGTACCATGTTAATGCAACCACAACCACTACCCTTCGGTGGATCTGGATCACTACCAGATTGATCATGGGTCCTTAAGTTCATGTTTTGATTGTGAGGTAAATGGTTAGTCAACACAACTGGGCCCTGTGCTAAGAATCTCAAGGCTTCATCGATACAAGGGCACAAGTAAGTGAGGTGATCTTCCTTACACAACTTGCAAGGAAATTTAACCTTACATTTAGCTTGCTTGTCCCCCCCAGCATTATGGGCATTCTTGTCATTATTATTAGAATTTTCATTCCTATTCCCACCCTTACAGTTGTTCTTACCCTTATTTTTATTCCTTCCAGGTTGCTGGTTACCCTTCTGGTCCGACGATTGCACCGAAAGCACACTCACCGTTTGGGTGGGTTGAGATGAAGCCATGGCTTGTCCTGAAGTAGATTGGTTCATTGACAATTGACTAACTTGTTTCATAATTGAATCCATAGGTTTAGCACTCACACAACCAACAATGCCATCGGCATGTGGTCCAAGTTTAACTTTGGGGTCGAAACTAGAACACGGAGCATTGGGATGATCTCATATAACAAACCAGATTGAGCATAAATCAAATCCAGTTCTTGTGCCCTAAAAATGGCTTGTTCCTCATTCTGCACTCCGAATGTAGAAACATCCTTCACTATATATGGAAAAAATGACTTAAGGAACCATGCAAGGAGGAATTCCAGCAGTATAAAGGCTTTAATCAACCTCTTCTATCTATGGCACTCTTGGATATGGTCTGAGATATGTGTGGCTTTATCCTATCGAAATTTCCACAAGAGTTCTATACCAACGTCATAACACACTAGTAGCTGGAAGTGGTTAAGAAAACTCATCGCTAGGTCATTGAACAAAGCGAATGCCCCCTAGGTAGCTCTATATACCATTTCGCGGCAGGCCCTATAAGGGTGTGTTGAAACAACCTTAAACAGATTGAGTCCTGGTGTAAGGAATTTGAAGAGCACCATAGGTGAAAGGTAGTAACATGTTCCCTCAGATCCTCTCCCGGTTTGCCCTTGAATTTGGGTATGTCTAAGGGAAGCTTAGTAGGGACAGCCGGCCAAGCTGGGTTATGAGCTACAGGATCGTTCACCAATATCGACAAGTCAGGAATATTTAGCGTTGCGAGGAAAGGGAGCCTAGCATGAGTAGGTCGATGGACCACTCCTTGATAGTTCTGATTCATATAGGTCTGATTACCATAACCACCATGGCCTTGGCCATAGTGCCCTCCTCCTGTTTGACCTGTATAGGGTGGCATGGAAGCAACATAGTGTGGTGTACCTTGACTATTCGGAGCTACAAAGACGTAATTTGGAGAGTAAGTGGATTGTTGATACCCGCACCCATAAGGTGAAGAATCGTTTCCATACTGCGTCCCATAATAAGTTCCATAAGTTATCGCATGAGATGTCCCATGAGACACTCCATAAGTAGGAATATATGCTCCGAAAGTAGGAATATACATTCCAGAAGTAGGAATATACACTCTAGAAGTAGTAATATGACCTCTATAAGTATGAACATGACATCCTAAAACAACGGGTGTTACTTGAACCTAAGACATAACTGGTCGAGTAATCGCAGTACGGACATGACTCGTAGCAATGTTCCAGCCTGAAGGACCATGTGAATGAGGTGGAGGGTGAACATTCGAAGAACTAGGGATAGAGGACAAAGGGACCTGTGTAATTATGTACGTGTTATTCCCTATAGTCACTCGTCTCAGATTTGGTATCCTAATAGGATCACTAACCCTATACCTAGGAGGAATATGTGATGTAGCTTCCACCACCAGGATGGAAGGTGCAATGTGACTTGTGCTCCCAAACCTCTCCGCATGGTAAGGAATGAGAGTGCCCCCAGGCATAGTGTTCAGCTCAAACTCAGATTAGACATGAAATGCCAAATCATGTGTGGGAAAACCAGACATACCATAACTACCATAACTAGTGCTCACGGGTTCAAAATAGTCTCATCATCTTCCGACATTCCATACCAGCGATGCGTCAATGGGGGATCAACACTAGAGTAAGTAGGTCTATCATGAAAAGTACCTATCTCAGAAATTATACGACCTAACTTAGTCAAATCAAGTGAAGGATCATATTTAGGAGTAAACTCCGCATCTTCCACTTGAATGGGAGAAGGTGGTTCAGGAATACCTTCTACATGCTCTCCCATCGTGTGTGAATCAATGTGTGAATTAGTCTGCCTGAACTGTCTATTTCTCTCTCCCAAAGGAGGAGGAGATGTAGAAGGTGGAAGTCCTGCTAAACGACAAGAACAGTGAGGTGCCGCACCTGACTCCAAAATGACTCAAAAAATATAAAAGACTCTCTATCTATTCAAACCCTATGCAAGCTAGCATGCACAAAGCAATCACCAATAAAATCTAAAGCCAAACACAAGCAATCAAGGGTAGGATAAATGAGCTCCTAAATGAAGCAGGTATGTCTCGCTTAGGAGAGGCTTGAGACTCCCATACATAACAAGCAGAGGTATGTAACCAATTATTGTGGCCCTCAGCTTCAACGCGTAAAGTGACTGTGCTGTCTGACACCAACCTGGCCATAACACTTGCAAAATAACCCCTGTAGAGTACCCCCTCGATATCCTAGGTAAGGCCACTAAGGTCACCTCAATATAATCAATGCTTAGGTGGATAGTTGTAAGCAAGATTGACTATATGGGTAGGGTACCAAATCCTAAAACTCGCGAAAGAGCCCCCAGATACAAATACAATCCTGGAAATATCTTCGATGCTACTCAGTTATGACTAGGGGTCATCCTAATCAATAACCGCTCACACTACCTCGTGCTTAACTCCCTTTTAAGAGGAGGATCCTGAGAAACACTGGTTATACCAAGGAATTTCACACACTCACCTGGATAGACACATACATGTTGTTGTTTAATGGTCTTGGAGAATTTACTCACAATGAACTATTCCAAGACCCTAAAACCTAATCTTGTTGGTGAACCCTATCAAATAAAATAGTGTAGTTCATTTTAATTAAGCATTGATTTTAATTGGCTTTATTACTCAAAAGAGGTATATGGCTGTGCAACTAATGGCGTTATGACACAACATGAAGAAAAATGCACACCTAACATTCAATGAAAATGCATTGTGTCCATGAAAAACAGGGTATGCTACTACATGAAATGCACAATTTTCTTCAAATGATAAATGCAAGCTTTCCTATATGAAATTCTGACTAATACTCCAAAGCAAATCTAGTGCAAGTACTATGCAAAATGCAAGATGCAATGCATAATGATAAACAAATATTTTTGGATTTTTTGAAATAAAAATGAGATATTAAAGCAAAAGAATGGTTCTGCAACCCCCATACCCTACAAGCACACTCAAGCAGCACTCAAGCAAAGTACTAAGGTAAAATAAATCTAATGCACTAATCCCAAAACAAAAAATAAAAAATGCAATGACAAGAACATTCTTCAAAAAAGAAATGTTACCCTAAAAAAAGGTCTTTGGTAAGAAATAGAGGTGTATACAGACTCTAGAAGAATCAAAGGAGACTCAACAATCATCAAAATTCACCCAGAAACCATCCATCTTCCTCTAAAAGGAAAAACTAAGGGCATACGTGACTGTTCGCAGTAAACCCGCTTGTGTACACGGAAATAGAAATGAAACCCATGTATATACATGACTATGAGTTAAAAAATCGCGTATAGGAAGAAAGGTGCATAAAAATAAAGGCAAACAGACAAGCTGAGACAAACTTCGCACCAATCAAACACTACCAGAAAAACATGCCCCCAGACCTGACACAAAAACAAGAGAAAAAGGAGCAATTCAAAGTCATTGGATGGCGACAGAAAACCCCCAAAGGACAACTACTAGGAACTCCCCAGTGGAGTCACCAATTCTATTATGAAGATAAATTCCTATGGCTTGGGGTACCACAACAGACATCTTGACTCCAGAAATCAATCCTTTCCAATATGCAATAGAAATCAAATATCTAACACTAAAGAATCAGACTTCGTACCTTATTCCGGACGGTTGAAGTAGATCCCCGTTGAGCTTTCCAACTTCAGCTTGAATTGTTTAATCACTTCCTCAACAACAAGTAAACAACACAAGCATACTATATATATTGGTGTTAGATCTATTCTAGCATATATACTCAACAATGTATAAGCATTTGAAATCATCCATGGATAAAATATTCATTCAAACATACATTATTGGACAGAAAAAGATATTTCTATTAATATAAAATCAGAGATTACAATGGATGCAACCTCTGTCAGCACATTTGCGAATCAGAGAAACTGAATCCCCCACTTGGGCCTCCACCACCTCAATCCTCCATCTCTCGGTAGCAAGCTCACAAGAAAAAGGAAAGCTTGGGAAGAACACAAAAGTGCTCCAAGGGACAAAGGGATGTAGACTCAAGCAAAAGTTCCGGCTACAATGGACCATAGTTTCTTTTCTCTCAGTTCTCTTATGCCTTCAATGTATCCAAAGAGTTCCTTATATAGCTTCTCAAAGGGGTAATGAAAGGTCGAATTTGAGCAATCTCAAGGCATATGGAAGGCCAAGAGTCAAGTGAGTCGAATCCATGTCAAGGAAAACTCCAAAAGGATTTAGATTTTGCACACATCCTGATGTATGGGGTTTTAGGGGTCAAACCCGTGTATATACGTGATTAGGGGTTTAAAAGTCACGTGTATTAATTTTCACATGTTTATATGGATGGTCAAGGAAACATCAAAGGACAAAAAATGGTCCAAGGGATCTAAGGAGTTTGCAGTGTGACAGGGGAAGGCCATACAAGTGTGATTCACCTGGAGTGGTAAAATCAGTTATAATAGCATGAATTTGTTAGAGAATCCAGTGTTCCATGACAAGTCGAAGCACATCGAGATCAAGTATCACTATATCATGGATATGGTGTAGAGAGGAGCAGTTAAGCTCCAGTATGTTGCAATGGAGGAACAAATAGCTGATGTATTGACGAAGCCATTGGCTAGGATAAAGTTTGAGTACTTTAGGGAGAATCTTGGTGTTCTCCATATCGAGGTTTCCTCCAAGGGAAAGTGATGAGACCCATAGCCATTATGAAATGGTGAGAGGATTGGTTCCTTCCATGATAAGATATAAGGGCTGAGCCATTCTGTTATGGTGAGAGGATTGGTTCCTTCCATGACATATATGAGTGCTGAGATCCACAGCCATTCTGACGAGTAGGTTAGATATAAGGGCTGAGCCATTATATCATGGTGAGAGGATTTGGTTCCTTCCATGTTAGATGTGAGTGATGGCCATTCTGAAGAGCAGGTCAGATGTAAGGGCTACCACCATTCTCATGAGTAGGTCAGATGTAAGGGCTGAGCCATTCTGTCATGGCTAAAGGATTAGGTTCCTCCCATGTCAAATGTGAGTGATGGCCATTATGTCGAGTAGGATAGATGTAAGGGTTATTGCCACTCTCCAAGAGAGTGGAGGCACCTGGTGCATTACCAGGTATATTATTCTAGGGCTAGGGGCCATTCTGACGAGGGTGTAGGATTTGGTTCCTACCAGGTTAGATGTGAGTGCATTCCATTCTGATGAGGGTGTAGGATTTGGTTTCTACTAGGTCAAATGTGAGTGTTGTACCTTTCTGATAAGCAGGTTAGATGTGAGTGCTGGCCATTTAGTGTAGGATGAGCTCCTACACAGATATAAGGGCTACCGCATTTCTGATGACTAGGTCAGACGTGAGTGCTGGCCATTCTGATGTGACTATAGGATTAGGTCCTATATGATTAGATATAAGGGCTACCACCTTTCTGACGAGAGTGTAGGATTCGATTCCTACCAGGTCAGATGTGAGTGCTAGCCATTTTGACAAGTAAGTCAGATATAAGGGCTACCAAAGACCTATGAGGAGGTAGGCCTAACACCAGCATGAAAGAAGGTTGGCTCTGTAGAACTTCCTATGACGAGAAGAATCATGAGATTGCACACATGATGATGACCAGATGAGATATAGATCAAGCTATGATCCAGATCCAGTTATGATGACTCTGAGAGATCCAGATCGAGTGATGATCCAGATCTAGTAGTGATGATCTAGATCCAACAGTGATGATCCAGATCCAGTCCAGTGATGATGATCCAGATCGAGTGATGATCTAGATCCAATGATGATGATCAAGTATGATCCAGTGATGATGATCTAGATCGAGTGATGATCTAGATCCAGAAAAGAAGATGGCATGAAGATGAAGAAGACTTGAAGATGAAGATGACAAGATGATCCAGTTGATACAGAGAAGAAGACCAGTGCTGAAAATTGTGTCGAAAGAATACCTTCCTAGTTAAGAGGGAGTGTTGATGTATTTGTAACTTCAGAATGTATTCATCTATGTATCTTATGCCTTGTAACTCGATGTTTATTCCAGGATGTATCTATTATGTAATTGAGTCATGTTGTCATGCCTCGATGTTCCGATCAAGAGAGTCTATAATGTAAGCAAGTCATGTCAAGTCATAGTGAGTAATCCTCTGATTGTCTAAGGGTTAAAGTCCCCCCAGTTACGGGGCACCAGGGTTATTAGACTCTCCTAGTAGAGGTCAGCTCTGGTAGGGTTTTAGTCATGCCAGGATTAGTATAAATAGAGAGTTAGAGTATCTATTCGATACACAACTCATACACACTCAAGTGTAGTGCATATTTGATGAAGGAGAAGACACTGGGGCTAGACAAGAAGAAGATTACTGCTGTCAGGAGTGCATCTTAATATTTTGGGGTTTTACCTTTTGTTTTTATTCTATCTCTGAGGAAGTTGCGAGGTTTTCTCCTTTATGGTTTCCTCGAGGAAAAACACTATGTTCATTGTCTCTTGTGTTTGATTGCTGTGCTTGTTATTCTCTTAGTTAAAGATCCTAATAATGCTAGCTTGAATGTTGAAAAACTAACAACCCCTAGAAGAAACTGGTATGTACATCATGTAATATACCCTCTACTTAGTGAAGGGCCCCACCACGATAACGAGAAACAAAGGAGCAGGATGTGACAACATTTTTTTGGTGTAGAGATGACATCGGTGACATCACTTCACAACTTTCAAAATATATTTGAAGATCATGGGCCAGAAATAACTGGCTCGTAAAATATTATGGGTCATTAATAACCCATATAAATGACCTCCACATGCTCTACTATGGAAATTATTCAAGAGAAGCTCAGCCTCCATGTGGGTGAGGCACTGACACAAAATAAAATCTACCCCTCTTCAATATAAGGTATCACCGATGATTAGGTAGTTCTTAGCGTTGACTCACAACTTGCACCAATATTCTTGCGAGAAGGATGTAGGACACTTCAGAGTCTGAATATATACAAGAATATCTCCATACAAGGGATCATAGGTAGAAATTAGAAAGATATACTCATCTAGGAATGAGTCATCTCCCACCACTACATTTTATTCTGTAGGAAATTATGAGATTATCTCTGCAAAAACTAAGGATTTTTTGGATTTAGCAGATTGGAAATACAAGTCAAATTCTTGTAGAATGACTATCCACTTGTTGAATTTTCCCCCAATTATGTGTCAGGATAAAACATATTGAAAAGGATTTACATATGCCACCATTGTGTTTGTCCTTAGTAAAATGTAGTGACATAGCCTATGAACATCCTAGACAGCTGCTAATGCTAACTTCTCGACGTAGGAGTATCTTAGTTTTAGACTAGGTATGCATGACTGAGATAATAGAAAACATGCTCCTGGATCTTGTCATCCTCCTAAACCAATACTTCCCCTATAGTCGACTCTGACACAACTAGTTACAATATAAAATCTCGAGAGTAATCTAGTGGAATTAATAAAGGAGCTGATAGTAAAGCCTTTTTTAATGCCTCGAATGTGAGTTGCATGGTTTTATCCCACATAAATGGCATGCTTTTCTTAAGAAAGCTCATGAAACTTCTTGTTATATTGGAATAATTAACTATGAAACGCCGAAGGAAATTATATTTCCCCTCTAGGATCTGAATTTTCCTGATGGAACAAGGAGGAGGAAGATTTACAATAGCCTCTACTTTCAAAGGATACACCTGTATTCCTCTGTTTGACACAATAAACCCTAGTATCCTCCCTGACTCGATGTAGAAAACATACGTGTGGGCATTCAAGTGTATATTATCATGTCTACATCATTCAAATATCATGCGAAGGTGATCTAGATGGTCCCTCCTCTTACGAGAATGGGAAGGAAAATCATCCAAGTATGACTTGACAATATTCTTGATGTCGTGGAAGGAAAATTTCATTTCTTGCTGAAAGATAGCTATGGTATTTTTCAAAGTGAAGGGAATTTTCTTGTATGCAAAGGTCCCCCAAGGAAAAATAAAATTCATTTTATGTTGGTCTTTCAACTTGATTTGAATTTGATTATACTCAAAAAATCCATCCATAAACGAAAATACTTCACTACCTACACAAGTGTAGAAGGAGCAAGTCGATAAGTCGACTTGAACGAGGACCGACTTAGTCGATCAGTCAACTAAGTCGATGAGCCGACTTAGTCGATCAGCCGACTAAGTCAATGGGCCGACTTAGTCGATCAGTCGACTAAATCGATGGGACAACTTAGTCAATCAGCCAACTAAGTCGGTCGGCCGACTAAACTAAGAGACTAGGTCGGCCATATAAAGTCGCGTCGGTTCATCAAACCAACAGGTAGTTATTTTGTAACCGTCTGTAAATCATATATATTAGGTTGTTGAGCCAGACGAGAACTTAGTTTAGTTCTCTGCATTGTATGTACTCATTGTAATAATATAATCTGTTTTAATTCTATCTGTTCTTATCTCTTGTCTCTGTTTAAGATTTATATATGTTTTAGTGTGTATTATTGGTAACTTTATGTGATCAGTAAGATTACAACATTGGTTCTGTTGCCGGTAGTACACGACTGGAATGTATACCAACAAATGATCCCGGAGCAAGAGATTAAGGACTGGTGGAATCATAAAATTGCAAACTACTTTCAAAATTACGCACGGAGGAATAGATTAATAGTCGCACAAGCAAAAGAAAAATTTTTCACAGAAATGCACGAAAAGTTTGTCGAATCAGTGCCCCAACTTTTGAAGAAATTCCTGGATGAGAAAACCGGATGGGACTAAAGAACAACAGTTGCTCGAAAAAATTATCCGAGGAGGTAGAACAAACTTGTCTGAGTGGTTTGAGAAAATCACCGACGACTTCTGTGAGGAACAAGCAGTCAAAGACAGAACTTCAGTAGAAACAGTGAAGAGGAAATTTTACATAGACTTCGTCGAACAATTTTTGTGTTCCCTACTGACCTTGCTGTTCAAATTTTTGATTGAGAAAGGAGTAGCACATATTGTCGAACCTTGACCATCTCTTCACGAACTGCCAACAAACTCCAACTGGGTAGAGAAGCAGAGGAAGTGGGAAAAATTCATTGCCGAAAGGGAGTGGGAATACTTCCTAAGCAAATAGACCAAACTATTTGGGCTTTCTAGAAAGAGTCGGGTAGGCTATGGGGGGGTAGCTAGTCATGCGTCGAAGATAGAGTATAGTGGATCCTAGTTGACTAGAATCTGATATCAGTCACCAATAATGAGAAGTCGGCTAAAGACGACCTCAAGAGAATAGTATCCTATGAAATTATGTTAGACATTCATAAAATAGAAAGGGACGAGAGACACCAGAGAAGGGAGGCATGACAAGAAAGGGCCTTAAAGCTGCACAGAGGACAAAACCCGAGGGAGAACGACCAGGAAGAGAATCCGCCAGAGTCGGGTCATGACCGACATGAAGAGGGCATTGAGCAAGAAGCATCCCCTAAGGAAGAAGAATTGTGGATAGAGCAGCCAGAAGCTCTCCAATTTAGAGCTCCCGATGAAGGAACAACCCTTTCTCCATTGAATCCGCGTACTAGAATATAGACTATTGTCAGAGAAGACCTTCGACTACGAGCTGGTGACTTTAGTATATGGAGCCGACTAGGCAATGAAACGTACCCTGGATGACACCTTATTATACGTCGACCGATGGAAGGGAACTAGGTGATGTTTCAAGTGGCAGCCTCCCTCTGAAGTATCCACTTGCTCTTACCAACACATGAAGGAGCGCCCCCTTGCCAAATACAACTTTAGAAGAAATCGAACAATCAGAATTGTAGACAAATAGTTGCAGTGGACCATCGACAGTAGAATTTGACATCAAACGATTGGACGTCAACGAAGAATCGTCAACTTATGGGAACACCAATTCCATCGACCAGAATTCTGCAGGCACGAATACATCAGTAACCCCACCACCCTCATCACCACCCCCACCTCCACCATCGCCAACTTCTAAGAGTAGTGACAGTGATTCAGACATGGGTCACGGATTGGCTCACATCCCCCTCTATGAAGGGGATGAAGACCCCAGACGACACTGGTTCGTCTGTGAGTCGACCTGGGAAGCCAACCAGGTTACAGATGAAGATAGACAAATGGCACAGTTCACAAGAGCCTTAAGGAAAAGGGCATTGCCATGGTACATGACCTTTTCGGAAAGACAACCCAGAGCGACAAAATCCGAGATTAAGGTGCAATTTTTGTCATTTTTTAAAACTCCAGATGCTAAGCACCTGGCCGTGAAGAAGCTTAAAACCACTTCACAAAACCCAGGAGAATCTGTCCGCGACTACGATAAGTGGTGGAAAGACTTATTGAGCCAATTGGATTATGTTATAGATGAACAGTTACTAATCTAGTGGTTTCTTGCAGGACTATCGCAAAAATTACGTCGACATATTAGTCTGGAGACGTTCAAAACGTATGAGGATGCACTAACAAAAGCTCTTTAGGTTGAGATGGATGAAGATATACCCGCTTACCGCACGGACCACAGATTGGAACAACAACTCAAGAACATATAGAACTATCTGAAGGAGCTAAGCCTCAAGAATCAGGAGATCTGGTGCAGCAAATGCTCAACAAACGGCCACTTGAAAGATAACTGTCGACAAGAGTATAGCCGACAAGACGTCCAATTTGTACAAACCAAATCCTTTTGTGACATTTTCTAGGAACATGGAGATCACTCTACAACAAACTTTCCATTTAACATGAAGAACGACAAGGTTTCTTGGTGTGCCATCTGCGAAACCAAAAGTCATAACACTGTCGATTGTCAATTAAACCTAAAGAACCGATAGAACTATCAGGCGGTATACCAAACAAATGCGGTGGCACAACATCACGAGCAAAACAATCCACCAAATGATCAGAACAGACAAAGATACAACGGCCAACGATATGAGCGCCAGTACGATAATCGATGCCAAGGTTACGGAGGAAGAGGTCGATTCCCTGGGAATCGCGACATATGCCTGCACCGACCAATCCAGTGCTTTATATGTTACAAAGAAGGTCACCAGTATGTAAACTGTCTGTACAAGGACATGACTGATCTTAAATTCTGTACCCACTACGGAGTAGGCGATCACTCACTTGAGGATTGCCCTACTATGTTAGAAAAATTAATACCAAGAAAAATGTTAATGTCTTGTCTTGTGTGCAAAAACATGATGTAATAACTACTAAAAATTTACATATTGTAACTCGACAAGGAACAAAAACAGGACCTGATAACCCTTGAATTAGTAAGATTAAAGAAACAAATGTCTATCCTGATCTGCGACATGAAAAAAAAGCATATAAAGAAGCAACCCATGTCTTTCAAAACATTGCATGATAAGAAGACATCGATAACACTCAACCCAACAAAATAAATCAATTAATCCAAATCACTCAAATAGACAAATCAGTATCTCAGTTCATTGACTTATTGCATGAAATAAAAGGTACCAACCCTAAAAAATAAACAAAAAACATCTGCAGCTTGAACCAAAAAATCAAAAGTGATGTCGACCCACTTGTCGAATTGGAAATTGAAGGTTACCACGTCCCACAACTAGTGATCGACTTTGGGTCACAAGCAAATATCATGACTCGTGACACGTGGGAATAGATGGGCCGACCTCAACTATATGAGTCGGGCATATACCTGAAACCAGCCGACCAAGGCCTAATTGAACCCATTAGATTCTAGAAAAATGTCGATATGACTATCAAAGGAATCTCGACTAAGGTCGACTTCAAAATCATTGACCCAAAAGAAGGATCCAGCTCCTTCCCAGCACTAGTCGATCAACCTTGGGGTAGAAAGATGAAAGCATCCATATCCTTAGACAAGGAACGAATCAAGTTAAAAGGAAATAGTCAAAAGGTCATTGTACCCATTCATCCATCCCAAGGAGAACCTTGGACTGAACCTATTGATGAAGAAGTCAATGTCAGACAACTTTACCAAATCCACAACGATGCAGACTACACAGAACTGAACATCCATGGAGAAATTAACTTAGGTAACCAAGACTCAGTTGGTTATAACTCAGATGCTGAATTATATGACTGGGAGATTGAGAATTACAAAACACAAGCAAGAGGGTGTTGGACTATACAAAAAGTACAGAAAAATCCCACCCAACAGTGGTTCATAGTATCCATTGTCCCAAAAATATTCGAAAAGAAGATAAGGGAATTCCCTACCTTACAACCAACCACCTTAAATACTACACAAATACCAAGGTATAAGGAGAGGGAATCACCAATCATGCATATCGAGCAAGTATCTAAAAATATTGGTGAACATGGTCGACTTCAAAGCCTAGTTGAAAAGTTTACAGGTCAAGAAGCTAGATGGTGGGATACCCATCAGACAAACCTATAGACCTGGACAACTGCTTCGACTTACTTTGTCGAGAGGTTTGGTGGAAAGAAGTTAACCTATCAAGTTTAGATACCTATATTTACTCAAGGTCAAAACCTAGAAGAACATATCAAAACTTGTGAAAAGGAGTGGAGAAGACTTGGATACAAGGATGAGCGAGCATGGCCACATTTGTTCCCCTCAACCCTAGCCGACTTGCCAAACAAATGGTATAATATGGAAGAAGCTAGAGGTGAAACCTTCTTATGGCATGAACTCAGGGAAAATTTTATTAAAGACTTCAACTTCATACCTCAAAATGAAAATCTGGCTGAGGCAGTAAAGCAAATTAAACAATTTATCCAACCGACCGAAAACCAACCCTTATGAGACCATCAATAGATAAAATACTATAACAATATACAAACATGGTCAAGACCACAATCGACCCGTTTACAATTAGAGAATGAAAACACAGAAGGCAAGAGCTTCAGATGGAAATCCGACCACATTGAAACAACAAAACCTATCCACTCAATTCTGAAAATTGCAACTGACAAACAAGATACTGACAGAATGACTGCAGCCAACTTCCCTTCCACATTCTCACAGTTCAAAGAAGGAATTCAACTGATTAATGAAGCTAAAGCACTAGAGTGGCTAGATGCCAAAGTACAAACTAAAGAAGTCGACATCTCAAATGACGACCGACAAAAACTAGCAAAAATTGGTGACTACTGGAACGAACAATAGACCACAGAGATAGTGAACCTACTAAGAGAGTTCCAAGATGTTTTTGCCGGGGACTATAAAAACCTAAAAGGCTTACTCCAAGAAATGGGAGAAATGAAAATTGATACTAAACCTGATGTTTGACCTGTTAAGAAAAGACCTTATAAACTGGCTCACAAGTACAAGGAAATAGTCAAAAAGGAAATTGATAACATGTTAGCAACAGGAATCATTTACCCTATCGACCAATCAGAATGGGAAAGTCCAATGGTCGTACAGCCCAAGAAACATGACCCGACCGGGCTAAGAATTTGTGTTGACTTTAGGGAACTCAACAAAGTAACACTTATAGACCCATTCCCAACCCCTTATGCTGATGAAATACTGAATGAAGTTACAGGACATGAATGCTACTCATTTACAAATGGATTCTCAGGCTATAACCAAGTACCAATAGCTAAGGAAGATCAAAAGAAGACAACATTTGTGTGTGAATTTGGTTCCTTTTCTTACAAAGTTATGCCTTTTGGATTAAAGAATACACCTGCAGTGTTTTCTCGAATTGTTGTCAAAACATTCCAAGAGTACATATATAAGACCATGGCAGTATACTTCAATGAATGGACAATATACTCCACCTTAAAAGATCATTGCAAATGGCTCAGACTTATGTTGGAGAGATTTCGACAGATTCAACTCTCCCTGAACATTAAGAAATGTATATTTATGACTCCCATATGCATACTATTAGGGCATATTATCTGTAAAGAAGGTATCAAGGTTGACTTTGCAAAGATTAAGATTATCCTCGACCTGAAACCACCAGTAAACCCCAAACAAGTCAGGGTGTTACTTGGCCATACAGGCTATTACCAAAAAATTATAAGATACTATTTAGATATGACCTATTGTCTCGAAGAACTATTAAAGGAAGATCAAGAGTTTAACTAGACAGAGGAATGTCACATCTCATTCGAGAAACTAAAAAGAAAACTAGTCGAAGCCCCCATCCTAAAGTTTTCAAACTGGTCGATCAAATTCCATGTGCATATCGATGCATTAGGGATAGCAATAGGAGCAATCCTAACTCAACCAAGGGATGATGGAATGGATTATCCCATAGTTTACAGCAGCCGCAAATTAAATAAGGCTAAAAGAAACTATTTGACTACATAAAGAGAAGCCCTAGGTATGGTCTTTGCCCTCCAAAAGTATCAACATTACCTTTTAGCCAACCCCTTCACATTCTATACCAACCATCAAGCCCTGAAGTACCTTGTCAATAAACCACTCCATCATGGAAGGATCTGTCGTTGGCTACTTCTTTTCCAAGAATTTGAGTTCAAAGTCGTTGTCCGACCAGGAAAGCTAAATGTCGGGCCCGACCATCTGTCCCGAATAGACAAAGGAGAGGAACCGACCAGATTCGATGACGACTTACCTGATGCGCATTTATTTTGCATAGAAGTAGTGCCAACAGAACTAGAAGAAATAGCTCAGTTCTTAGAAAATGGTTAGGCACCAGAAGGTATGAATACCAAGAAAAAACAAATCTTAGCTATGAAGGTTGCACCATATAGTCTCATTAATGGATTTTTATACAAAATGGGATTAGATGACATCCTCAGAAGGTGTGTACTCGAACATGAATGAGACCAAATCATGCATGAAGCACACTATGGACCTACAGGAGGATATTTCCAAGCAGACACAACTACAAAGAAAATCCAACAGTCAGGATTATGGTGGCCGACACTCCACAGAGATTGCAAAAGTTTTGTTAGTCGATGTGACAGATGTCAACGACTTGGTCGACCCCTACCTAGTACAGAAATTCCCTTGATATCAGTAAACCCCGGTCTCACATTCGAAATCTAGGCTATAGACTTCATAGGACCATTTCCTATCCCAGGGAAAAGATCAGGTGCAAGGTATATTATTACTGCAATAGAATACGTCACTAAATGGGCAGAAGCTGAACCCGTCGATACATGTTCAAGTGAGGTAGCCGCTAAGTTTATCTATGAATACATCATCACTAGATTTGGATTCCCACTAACCTTGATTAGTGACCAAGGGACACACTTTATCAACAAAACTATCAAAACCCTGACTGACCAGTTCCAAATCGACCACCGACGGAGTACAGCATATCATCCTCAGTCGAATGGGGCGATTGAATATTTCAATAAAACATTAACAAAAGGGTTAACCAAAATATGTAATGTTGACAAGGATGACTGGGATGAGAAACTACCTGCAGTCTTATGGGCATACAAAGCAGCTTATAAACGGTCGACCAACCAAACCCCTTTTCGACTAGTCTACGGACAAGAAGCAGTAGTTCCTCTACACTTCCAACAACAGATGCCTACTATCGCAAAAATCCTACATGTCGATGTCGAACATGGCAGGAAGGATCGACTACTTCAACTCAGCAAGCTGGAAGAGCACTGACTCATCGCCATGCAACACCAAGAAATTCAAAAGCAACAATAGAAAGCATGGCATGACCGCAACATCAAGAACAAAAACCTAGCGGTCAGTGACTTTTCTTTACTCTATAATAGTCGGATCAAAGCAAAACCTAAGAAACTCCACACAGAATGGATGGGACCTTACATTGTCGAAGAGATACACCCCAATGGATCAGTCTGACTAAGGATGATACAGGGCCTATTATTTTGGAAGTTCATTAATGGGTCCCGACTAAAACGTTACAAAAAAAAATCATATAACGACCATAATTGACCACCAAAATACATACAAAACTAAAAACTCCAAAAAAAAAAAAAAACATATCCCATAGACACAAAACTATGACAGGAAATCACCACTTCGACAACCGACATCATGACCCTCGACCATTTTCATCGACCATTCTTGTCGACCATTCTCAGCATTGACACCAGCCAATGACCTCGATAGTCCCATCATGCATTCATGACCTTGAGCACCGAAAGCAAATAACCATTAACTCACACTCGCGTACTCCAGCTGGAACATCACGTCAACCATTAACGCAGCCATTGCCACATCCAAACACAGCATTGCCTATAAATACCAGACCAACGAAGGTTCACTCACCGCACCCTATACACACAGAGTAGTCAAACACTCAGTCGACCAAAAACCATGAACCCTATAGTAACATTGACCAAATAGACACAATGGCCCCCAAGCAGACTAGAGCATCAACCAAGGCAAAAGGGATACAGGCTGCGGACACACCTTTGGTCCGCAGACTGAAGAACATCAAAAATTCCAAAGTACAGGAAGGTCCATGGTAGAAACTATGGGGCGAGATCCAATATTGGGCCTTTGTCGACAAAAAGGCGACCCAAGAAGCACAGAAAATACAACGCAGCACTCTCTTTGGCTACGCCAATGCCCCACTGATGGCTAGCTTTGGTGGCACGAAGGAAGCTGCTGTGAAATTCATCATCAGTCTCTATCACAACGGTCAGTTCTACTTTGATGAACTGATCGACATTTCTGGGGATGTCATCTCCAAACTAACTAGCCTGTCTAATAAAGGATACCCTGTACCATTCAAAATCAAAGAAGGACTGGTCGAAGAGCTTACAGGATCATCTTCGAGGAAAACCTCAAAAGGGTTGATGATCGGTCAAATCACAACTAGAATGCCACAAATTGTGGCCAAAATCATCGCAATCACACTCACATTAGCAGGTAGAGGCAGCGACCTCAAGTTAGAAATGCTGGAAGCCGTCAACACTATTGCCACTGATGGATGACTCTACAGATGGGGGGAGTATTTTTTCGAAATGATAAAAACCATCTATGAGCGATGCCAAGAGATGGGGGGAATCATCAAGTTCCCCTCCCTCATCTTATGAATCGTTATGTACCATATTTACCCCGAAGGGAGCCCCGTCTTTTAGGAACCATCAAGGTTCGACATGTGGAGGTTTAAACCCTTCTCCCAGAAAGGAACCCCGCATGAACTAGAGCAAGGAAAAGTATTCCTGGAGAACTAGTTCCAACAACTGAAGGTTCACATGACTAGATGGAGGGTGCCTCAGAACATCCGATGAAATCTACCCGTGAACTCCCACATCCACATGGAGATCGACCATACTTCGGTGTGGTACATGCAGGGTGAGGCCTCCAACACCAAATCCCTTGACTACTATCCATCTGTCGATCAAATATTCCGAGAATTGTATCGACAGGCTAAGACAAAGATAGCAATTCCAACATCAGCAAAACAGGTCGACTTCTCAATCAAGGAGCCACTCACCAACCAAGAGAAGGAGGAAGACTACGAGCTCAACCTGTACATTAGCACATTTGTGTCGGAGGACATACCGGTTGAACCCACTGGTCATGTACAAATAACTATCAAACCTCCGACCGCAAAGAAAGCAGTACCACAACCTACAAAACCAAATCCACAACCACAGCAGCAAACAACTCCTCTGGTACTAGCAAGTGTCGTCCCGACTAAGGCCCGATAGGCGAAGTCAAACCAGACGACCCTGAGTATGCTGTTACAAAAGGAATCATTCGAAAACTTTCCAATGAAGTAGCAGCAGCCAGGAAGAAAATAAAAGAGAAAGAACAACAACAAGGCAAAGGTAAGCGTAAACTTATCATTGCTAAATCATCAGATGATGAAGACGAACTGGAAGCTATGGCTCTTGAAATTATAGAGGATGCCGCCACAAATAAAGTGCTAGTCGAAACACAGTTCTAGTGTTTTGTCGAAGCAGGAGCCCCTATAGGTTGACCAAAGAAAGCCAAAACTACAACGATGCCTGAAAACCTCGTCAATCTTATGTCGACACCTCCACCTCCATCACCGACACAAATAATCGAGGAGCAATCACTGGCACAACAGTCAGTCAGCCCCCTCGAATTATACAAAAGCACAATGCCAAAGACATTAAAAGCCAAATTTAACAAAGATACAGACTTACAAGATTTCTTCAAGACATTGCCTGCGCTGTTTCAGTCGGCCCAAAAAATTTCCACCCTGGATCCTCTCTATACAAGTAGCAGAACACAACCCTCAGTTTTTGCACACATTACGTCGACCTTCACATGATAGTCTGACAAAGAAGGCGACATGATTGGACATGTGACCTCTACCATTGAACCGACCAACCCCGTACCCCAAGCCGACCTACCAACCACTACACCACTGGGAGCAGACATACTTTCTGATGTAAGTCCACACCATACTTCCCCCAAACCCATCACCCCTGACCATTCCCCCACTCCATCACCACTGCCACCACCAATTCCACCACCACCACCACCCCCTGAGTCAGAGATAGGACCACCACAACCAAGTACCTCAACACAACTAGAGGTAGCTACCATCCCACCTCCCCAAACAAACAAACCATCAACTTCTGACCCACAAACCCAAGTTCTTGGATCAACTATTGTAGGTACTCAAGAAAGAGCAGCTGGAAAGCATAAGAAAAAGAAGGAGCATCATGGGAAGTCTCCCAAAATCCAAATCAGCTTGAGGGACGCAAGTCCCTTAACCGAATTAGAGATGGCATAGCTCCTCAAAACCCTAGCAAGCGAAGCAAAGTCGAGGAGTGCAAGGAAAAATAAAGAACTTGAGGCTAAACACACAGACCAGATCGAGTTTCTTGACAGATTTAGGAATCTACCCCAGTCTGTCCTGTCAGGCCCCATTGAGATCAACACAGATAGACTACTTGAAAGAGCGTATCAGCTATTCAAGAGCATAGTGTCGACCCTCCAAGTACACATTCAGGAAACTAAGGAGGAACAGAAAGAGGAGACTGCCATACTCCTACTAGCACAGCACACTGCATTTTCGGAGGCATACAAAGTGTTACAGGACCATATGGAGGAGTCTGTCGTAACCGAAGAAGTACTAAGATATGGGCCTACTCACTATGGGAAACTTTATCAGTAGACATGAAGGACTCGGCAAGGGATTCAAGCATTGGAGAGCAGAAAAACTATGAAGGAAGCACTTAGACCAACAATAGAAGTTCAGATAGTGCTGGAAACTGCCAAACTGCAGAAACTGGAGCGGGAAGCACATCAGTGGGTGCAACAAGATCTCCCGAACTTAGAGAAAGTCGACATCATCTTCCCATAGATGAAATGACTTATCGAGACGGTAGAAGAGCAGAACCAGTTAATGGGCCCCAACATGGGAAGGATAGCTTAAGTCCCCATCTCGGAGAAGATGTCGGTCTTGTCAAGCTTAACCACACTGACCATCGACATCCAGAAAGCTTTGTAGAGTTGGACAGATTTCCAACATCACCTCGCCATCACAGCTCTAGCCATTATTGAGGTCTACGTACAAAAATGACCAACCATCCAGCTTCACAGTCCGTCACAGTAACATTAGAGGAAATTTGGGGTCTAAAATGGGCTTATAAGAAAACGTGCCAAAATAAGTTTTTGTGAGTTGGAATTCAAGAACCAATAGAATTTCAATAAAATAAGTCAACCATAATGGTTGAATTGACATATTTTTCATTAAAAAAAACTACTTTTTTTGTTCGTATTTTCGACATATCTCCCTATGTTTTTACTCAAATTTCGATCGGGAGAACTCATTGGATGCGGAATTTGATTCCGTTGTCATCATCACGTTTTTTCAGGTATTTCTTGTTTTTGGGGTAGCGGGGTCCATCAAAAGTATGCAGTGTGGGTACTCGTTGGATGTGGAATCGAATTCTACATCCAACGAGCTCTCCCGATCAAAATTTGAGTAAAACCACAGGGAGATATGTCGAAAATACGAACACAAAAAGTAGTTTTTTTCTTTCTTCCTCCAAAATTAATCAATATTATTTTATTATTTTAACTATTATTTTATTATTTTCCTTTGGAGGCCCATTTTAGACCCCAAAATTCCTCTAATGATTTTTGAAGGACTAAAACAAACAAATTTAGTGTACCTCCTTGTTTCTTCGGGACAAAGAAACGTTTTGTTCGTGGGGGAGATGTAGAAGGAGCAAGTCAATAATTCGACTTGAATGAGGACCAACTTAGTCGATGAGCCAACTTAGTCGATCAGCCAACTAATTCGGTAGGCCGACCAAACTAAGAGATTAGGTCGGCCATATAAAGTCGCATCGGTTCACCGAACCGACAGGTAGTTATTTTGTAACCGTCTGTATATCATATACATTAGGTTGTTGAGCCAGACGAGAACTCAATTCAGTTCTCTACATTGTATGGACTCATTGTAATAATATAATCTGTTTTAATTCTATCTGTTCTTATCTCTTGTCTCTATTTAAGATTTATATATGTTTTAGTGTGTATTATTGGTAACTTTATGTGATCAGTGAGATTACAACAACAACCATCAATGATTTGATCAATGAAGGGAATGGGGTAGTTGTCCTTGGGACATGCTTTATTTAGGTCACAGAAATCAATGCAAATGCATATCGGCCCTTATTTTTTATCAATAAGAAGGAGATTAGATACCCATTCCATGAGAATAATTGGGTAAATAAACCCTGCTTTCATCAATTTCTCCACCTAAGCCTTGACAACTGCCTCTTTTCACGGATTTACATATCAAATCTTTTGTTGAAAAGGTCTAGCATTGGGGTAAGTACATATTTTTTGTTCTACAATAGATGGATCTATGCCTAGAATATCCTCATATAACTAGGAAAACACATCACGAAATTCCTTAAACAAGGCAGTATATATGGAAATCTCCTCCGGATAGTAGTTTTCACCAATATGCACATTTTCAACGATGTTGGGATTTAAAGAGATGTTGATTGGAATGGTTGCAGAGATACTTTCCATATTCCCCTCTAAAAAAACTCCCTCCTTTGGTAAAGGATTAATCAAGAAATCAACATTCTCTGACAGTCTCACATGAAACTCTTGATTCTCAATCCTACTCAACTCTAGAAGAAAGAAGGACCTATGGTGTAGATCTTCACAAGTATTTTTAGGTCCAATCATATCTTCCAGAATGGCTTCATCCAAAGGTAAAACCATATCTAAGAAATCAAAGTAATACAAAGAGTTCTCCGCCCAAGCGGGAAAATAAGCTTCATCTGACTCCTCAAAACTTAGAGAAGGAGTCGATATAGAATCAGAAGTGGCATTAACAATGGCTTGGTAAGCTACTTCCACTACAGACAAGGGAAATTTAGGTTCATTATGAGAAGGAAGGACTCAAGGATCAGTTCTATCGACAACCATGGAAATAGACTTCCCTACACTCATAGAACCTAAGTAGTTAATAGGGGCTCGGATATCAAATGTGCCCATCAATGATGCATACATTCCAACCCCCAATCTCTCATTAGTTGTTTTGGACTGATCAATCAATAGTATAGTGGAATCATTTGTCTCTAAACGACCCTTCCAAGTAAAACTAAGTTGGTCAATAGTAACCAACTTCCCTTTGTGCAGAAACACTACTACTTGAAGAACGATCGAGGCGATCCCACACATAGCATAAGTCCAACTTCTCCCTGACAACAACTTATAATATAATGGGACATCGATCACTTATACCTCAAAAGAAACTGATTTCCTTTCCAACTTTATTTCGAAGGCTGGTAGGATACCATGTGGATGAAAGGACCTTCCGTCAAAAGTAGTAAGTAAAGTGTTCAATGGAACTAGCACTGCATTTACAACAAGACATCGCCATTACACAATTGGAAGAACCTTCATCAGACATTTTATGTATAATGGTTTTACCTCCATGGACAACAACAATTGACAAAGACACATGGTATGGGAAGTGAATCCTAACATCTGAAAGATTTAATTTCGCTAGCAAGCTCGATGAATCAATGCTACATATAGTTATTAAGAGTGCATCCCCCTGAGTAGGAAAACTTTGTAACACCTCCAATGATAACATTGCACAAGGATTTTGAGCTAAGTATTCAACTATGGAGTAGTTGGAAGAATCCCTAGAGTTAGGATTGTGAAATTCTTTCTTAAAGAGACATTTCGGTATCTTGAGCATTGGATCAACAAGTTTTTCAATAGTGAGAGAGTTAGAAGTTTAAGCAATAGATGTTCCATTCTCAGGAGCCTCCGATTCATAGTTATTATTTCTTATTTGGAATAAATCACTAGATTGTACCAAGTATATAGTTTTGATCAGGCGAAGCACTAGAAGTTCCCCCAGCTATATTTGAAACAGAATTTGTGTTTCATCCTTAGGGAGATTGATCCTTCAACATGGTCAGTTGCTGATTCTTCAGTATCTTCTAAGCTTGTTCCATAAGAGGGAATTGATAAGTTAGGTGGTCTTCCTAGAATAACTTACAAGGAAACTTAACCCTTTTCTTGTCTTTTTTACCCCCATTAGCTTTGTTTTTGGGTTTATGCTTGTTTTGGTTACCCTCGCCCTTCTTCCCTTTCTTCTTTTTCCCACCGAGTTGCTGATTTCCCTTCTGAGAATACTTTGCAAAGACAGTTGCATTTTGAGGTGAGGGGCTGGTATCCTTAGCTGCCTCTACTGCAGATTGCTTCATTGACAATTCATGGAGTTTCTTAGCCAGTGATTCTATAGTAGGAGAACTAACTGAACCAACCACACCATTAGTATGGGGTCTAGGATTGGGTTTCTATGCATTATTGGTAGACCTCGGTGCCTCAGGTATTATTTCATATCAAATCCCAAACTAATCGTATATCAAATATAGCTACTGTGACTGGAGTATAGCCTCTTCTTCTGTGGTCACCCCTGAAGTGGATATGTCCTTATATATATAGAGCAATAAATATTTTAAGAACCACTCTAATAGGCAATTAAGAGGTATAGTGACTTTAATAAGCATCTTTCATCTTCACCACTATTGGATGTGATCCAATATATGTGTGGCCTTGTTCTAGCGAAAAGTCAACAACAAGTCTGTGTCAGCATCATACCAGATGTGAAGCTGAAAGTGACTAAGGAATACAGTTGCTAAATCCAAAAAAATGTCATATGCAATGGAGTGAAGTTCTATGTACCATTTGTCTGCAAAATGATTCAATTTTCTCAAGAAAATCCTCAACTGAACAGATTGATTGTTCAGTGAGTTTGAGTTTGAAACTAGAGTTTAAAAGATAGAAGTAGGTATCCCTCCACTGAAAAGTGAAAAGAGAGAGCTTGTGAAAGGGGCTAAAACTGGTGTCTGAAAATTATGACCAAAAGCATTTGTGTTTCTAGATTGCATGCCCACATATGTAGGTGTAGGACCTACATAAGGAGTGGATGGGGGAATATGTCCCCCATTCCACGGAAAAACCTGAATGGATGAGGAGGATCCACTTGGACCACTCTGAGAAGTTTGTATAAAGGAAGCATATGCAAAAGGTGCACTAGAAATCCCAGTGACCACCCCACTATATGGATTTACTACATTAGAGGGAGTTGAGTGTTGAACCAATCGACTACTTGGTGAAAGGGGTGCAGCAGATGGACTTGGTCTTGGAGCACCTATCGGGGGAGGTGGGATTCCACCAGCCAAAATGGCTAAAGTTGGGGTAGAAATACCCTCTCCAAAGCTACTCATGACTTTGCTCAAAGGAACGCCAATAATAGGAAAACTAAAAAGGAGAACCTGGACTAGAAATGGATCATTCAGATTAGTTAGAGGTGGATTAAAAAAAATGCAAACTCGTCAGCCTGCAAGTATTCTATCTCTATTGCAGATGTTTATTTCGAGTTAATCCTAATTTTTGGTTCACCTAGAACTTCACTAACACCTATTGGTTCAAAATAAATGTCAATATCTAGTCTTCGCCTTTGAGGTGGTGATGGAGGCTCCACTGTAATAGATGGAGGAATGTTTTGCAACCTTCTTGACCTACAAAGAGGTTGTTCCTCCACAACTATAAATTTGACTCACACAAACCTAAAGGCCAACTAAACATAGAAAAATCAAACAACACTCACTAAAAATGTCCTAAAGACACACAAACACACCAGATATAAGGTACACCTTCCAAAGGAAAGCCTAGGATGATTAGGTCCTAGGTCCAACCAGTGAAGACTGAAGGATGGTTACTTGGCATCCCGTGAAGATGTTCTTGGGTGCAAGCACTAGAATCAACCAGCTTCCCTCCCAAACTATCTATCGGGGTTTCCTTCCAAGTCCGTCCTAGGTGTACTAGAAATATCCTTCCAATAAAACATGTGTATGATTCCTATTGTCAAGAGACTAAAGGATACTACAACTACACCGAGAGTCTAGTGGAATAGTCACAAGATTGATCCTTATGGATGGGTAGTATAACAAAGCTAAAAAACTTGTCAACACTAGCACCGCACAAGGCCCAAAAGGTGGTTATTAGGCCAAGAAAAGTGCACAAGGAAGAATCTGACGTGTAAGCAAAGGAGGAAAAAGTGTGTGCGCGACAGGGGAAAAGTAGGTCAATAAGGAAGCAAGTGAAATGGCACAAGAAAGATAAAAAATGCATGTGATGTAGAAAGGAAGGATAAGGGTAGAAAGGAAGCCCAAAGCAGAGGAAGTTGTGAAAGGGTTCATGTGACAAGGAAAATCACATTCGAGTCAGTGGAAAGAGGTGGGTAGAAGAGTTAAATATGGACAGGAGGAAGTCAAGGAAGACTATAGAAGGATGAACCAATAGAAGATGGAAGGAAATTTTTGTGGCTAGTTATGACTGGTACAGATGAGGTGAAGGACGTTTATTGTGTATTGATACAAGTTAGTGTTGAATGTGTGTCGCAATATCACTAGTGAATGAATGAATGTTAAGGAATCATCAACATGTTATGTATGACTTTATGGTCAATCTGCTAAGTTATAATATAATTCATGCACTATCTATCAAGTATAAGGAATCGACTGCGTCGCATAGTTGCACCATTTTTTAAGGATTAAGGACAAGTTTGTGTCACGTGGGTGGGCTGTGACACTTGGTTGTGTCGCTGTCGCAGAGTGACGAATTCCATCCCATTGTATTTGTCGAGCACCTTGGCTACACATCTAGCGACTATATTCTCTCACCAACTGTGGAAACATCATTCTGGAAGTTACCCATTAAGATATCTCGAGTGAGACTGCACCTGCCTTGCGGGCGTTGCCGAATGAGATTTCTCTTTCGGGCCGATGTATTTTGGTGTCTTGTTGGTATAGTGTTGTTGAACCACTGGTCGATATAAAAAGAGAAAGAGGCCAACAAATGGTTTTGTTGTCGAGATCATTAATCACTTGAGTCGAGGGAAATGTTGGGGCAGCCAACAAAGAATGAGATAGGGCACTAGCTCGATTGTAAGGTGCTAGCATTCGCACAAGAGTAGAGCGCAGGATCATATTTGAGCGCAAAATACTGGGTGGATGAGTACATATATTCTGATATTCATGAGATATTCTTTGCAAAGTTTCCCATTTTGTTGCATGGGAGGTTATCAATATTGGAAAGAAGGTAGACAAAATTCCAGAGAAGAGAAGTAGTCGACTGGAGTGATCAGTTGGTGAGCGAAGTAACTAGTGTAAGTAACACTGTCTCTAGAGCTATTGATTTTTGGATTGATAGTATTTTGCAAGTATATATTACTGAGTTTGCAGTAGAGGCTATAACCTCAAATAGTGAGGCTGAAAGAAATTTTTTCCAAGGACCCCGAAGAGGATATTTTTTTATCTCTTAGTACATGGATCAAGATGCTCGTTTATGAGAAAGGTATTTTACAGATTGATTAGTTGAGTCACATACCCAAGAGGAAGGCTATATCGTAAACGACCTGTCAACAAAATGGGAAATGGTGAGTTGAGATGTTCCTAGGAAGAACACAACCTAAAATAGAGATTGGATTCCTAAGGAGTGGAAGGAGATTCAGATATGGGAAAAGAAGAAAGACAGAGTAAGGTTGACGAGCTCCTAGTTTTTTCGAAGAGAGTGAGCATGAAATCAGTCGTAGATAGACAAAGGATCTTGCAATGAAGGGGAGGACTATAGCCCAATTTTGAAAGAAGCATAATACTCTGAAGCATCAGTCAAGACACCAATGTCAGGACATGTTGGCAGTCAGCAACAACCCCTTCATTTTTCATTAAGATGAAGGGAGATCAACTCTCTTTTATAATTTACCTATTAAAGGTTATAAAAGAGTGCCTTCAGAATCTTCGATTCTGAAGGTACTCTCAATTGTAGAAGAGTTAAGTGACATATTAGAAGCTTATGAAAACATTTTCATAAACTTGATAATTAGCAGCTGTCAGTTTCATAAATTTTTATATAATCAATTCTATCATTAATTAATCTACCTGATTATGTATGTTGATTTAAGAAATTTAAAGGGATAGTATGCTAATAGGGGTTCAACGTAAACACATTTTGAATTTGTTCGAAGCTGGTTATTGATAAGATATTATAAGTTCTTAAAGTCCCTAGAACTAAAGGTGAATTATCAAATTAAAATTCTTATTAGACCTAAAAGTTCACATTTTATATGTAACTTAAATATCGTACCATGACTTTGTAAATTTGTGTATATATAGCTAGTGAAAAAGCAAATAAATGAGTATCATTATGAAATCTTCATATGTCATAGTTTTATAGCTTTGTATCCTATCAAATTCGATTTGGGATATTAATGGATGGGATTTTGTAAAGTTTTAAAACTATATTTCAAAATGAGACTTTATGTATATACATGGATTAAGTGTTAATTCGGATCATTAGTTAGTTGTATTGCAAAAACATTAGGGTTTACTGTTTTGACACCATATCGTCATGTTAATAAACGCGACCACCTTTCACGTATAATCTAGAGGAGATCATTAATTGACCATTTTTATGAGGATACATGACCCATGTGTCAAATAAATAACACATGTTACTTGGATCGCTGCGTTGGCATGAAGATTTGGATAACACCTCTCGTTTAATTGACAACTGTGAATGTATTAATGAATCATGTCAGTAGGATTTAATGTTGTATATGAATGATAACCATTCCATTTCGTGGCGCTGTACGAGCTCATCATGACAAAAGGTGTGTAATAAATGTCTTTATTTACGATTCATCAATCGAACGATCCCTGACATGTAGAATTGGTTAAGATTTACAATTAGTTGTGGCTATTCATGCATTTATCATAGCAGAACACTGGTTGTAGTGTTCATCATCTCTAAATTCGATTAAAATGGCCAAAATTAGAGCCCTCATCTTTGTCAGGTATGAAACATGTGAGGATTTGACATTTCGCATCATGTCTTACACCTGGGTGCCTATCCCTTTCCTCTTCATGACTCCGTTCATTTCATTTCATAATCAGGATAGTGGTGAGGAAGCCATGGCTCCGCTTAGTCATTTTGAAATCTCGGGGTCAAAGCTTATTGGAGCCGATGAGAAAGTTTCCCTGCTATTTGAAAAGGTTGGATGGGGTCAGTTCTTTAGGTGCTTTAGTGGCCATAACATGGAGGTTACCAAACTCTTTGCTTTGATTTTGAAGGAAAACGTGGCACAGATTGGGGGTTTCAAATTTATCATTGACAAAGACAAAATTGCAGAGGCTACAAAGCTTCCACAAACTGGAGAGCGATGGTTTGAAGGTGGGAAAGTTAATAAGAAGAAGTGTCAGTCCTTCCTGTTGTCGTTACCAGCTAGTGCAAAACTAAAAATTGGGGTTTCAGTTAAGTTTCTGAAGCCAGAATGGCAAGCATTCTATGAGATCTTGGTCAAGTACATATCATGTGATGGATGATTCTATCAACTGCATTATTATCACCTATGACTACTATTAGCATTAAAAGGCTGTAAACTTAATCTGTCATTTTACCTATTGCAAAGTCTGAAAAAAATGTCTCATTCAGTTCAAAGTTTCGGTAATCCTAATAGAAGTCTATTTCATCATGGTTTAGTCAAAATTATAATACAGCATCAACTGTCTCTTAATGGTAAATCGTCGGATGAGTTTTTGATTGAATGTCAATTAGGGCCAACTCAATATTGGCCAAACCCTCCCCCAAAAGACCCGTAGGAAATGAAAGGCTACTGTAAAATCTGAAGTTAGTAATGTTCATGAGGTTGAATCAAAGGATAAAGAGCTTCAGGAAGCCAATCCACCCATAAATACTGGTATCAGTGGTGATGGGGTCGAAAACATAGCCCCCTGTTACTCTGAAACAACCTTGAACCAATCCCCATCTGACAAACGTTGTAGTATACCTGCAAAGATAGGGGACAAATTAACCAAAACTGAAGATGTTAATGGTGTTGATTATAAAAACCTCTCTTAGATGAATACTCCTCGTAAACATGGCGATGATTCCATGCATAAACTAGAACAACTAGTGTAGGCATGCTATGATAGAGGAGTTTTTGAATCAAAAAATCTTGTGTTTGTTCGTACAAGAAGGATTACTAGAAGCATGAATAATACACCTATAGCCTCTGCTCCTATAACTACTCAACAGAGTACTCAGCCAGTGATTGTCCATCTTGAAGACGACGTTCCATCATCAGTTCCTAAAACTACTTATATGGATGAACCTACTCTTATAAAGAATAATAGTGCAAAATTTGCTAAAGACATTACAGAGTCAGGTAAGGAAAAAGCTTCTCCATCGTGTATGGACGCCTATGGTTCAGGTCTTGAGCCATCTTTTATGAGTTTTCCATCACCCAGTCAAAACATAGGTAATCATGATTCTTCTCAAGTGGATGACTCGTGTCATGACAAAGAGGAGGAAGCTCTCCAACAGGTCCTTGACAGGGTATACAAAACTAAAATTATAGAATTGAAAAATAAACTTAAACAATGTCAAGCTAATGGAGCTTTGATAGAGGTGGAAAATAAGACGTTCATAGAAAAATTATTAAACTGGATTAAGATGTGGAAGGAAGTGAACATCAAAAAGAACCAATACAAGAAGGCAAAAAAATCAATGATAGGTACAAATCAACATTTGCTTGAACAAGTAGAAAAGAAAAATCTAGTGATCATCAAGCTCAAAGCCAAACTAGTCGAAGCCAGAAGAGTGGTCGATTTACAAAATAGAACCTGATGATTATTTCCATTTCCAGTTATATGGTTTGTCTCTCTGTCAATAGGTAATAAAAGGTTTTTGTGTATGCCTGTAAAATCATAGATTTTATAGGCACACATAGAAATTATGGTTTCTTTTGTTATTTATGTTAAAATTGGTTTCTAATAAGATTCTTTTGTTTGTTTAAAACAGGTGGGCATGTCATCGCTATCCTTTACAGTTTCAGGACGTTTCAAATATTCGGGATTTCAATTGGAAGACGTGGATGTTTATTGAAGACTGAAATTTCGACACAGCCATGAATTGGCCAGTTCCTTTAAACCAGTAAATGTTTCAGGCTAGTTGTTTTTATTGTTATCGTCTGGTGACAAGTGTCTATTGAAGAGAGTCGATGCTCTTTGATAGTGATAGGACTCCTATAATATTGCATGCAACATTTATGGAAAAACTGAATCGAAAGACTAATAGTATTATATAAGCTAGTAATTTTTATGAGAGAGGGATGGAGTGACTGAAGAGAAACATATTCGAAATATTATTCTGATACTAGTTTTTGTTCCTGGATGAAGTTTTATCTTTGGAAATGGGATCTGACTAGAAATCTCCAAGTTGATATCGTGATTGGTATTATTTTGGATACTCTTTATATTTCAGTATATAATCTTCTATTTTTAACATTAATGCAGTATACTTGGTTATGCTTGTGTTTATTAATCAGTATTACACTTTGTCAACACAATATTGTATTTGAATTAGTATGTTATTGTAATTGAATCAATTAGTGTTTCTACTAAGAATTCAAGATATAAGGATATATATTTATGTTTGTTTGATATCATTTGTATTTTTGTGATGATTTCATACTGAACATTATCTCTTATTCAAATATCTAATGTTGGTTATTAGTTGTTAATTAATTAGACATTTCAGAAAATTCGAAGTAATTGTTTATTTCAGTTTCTCTGTCAAGTTATTTTATAGCAGAATGATTTAGTGTGTATGGGTTAAATATTTTCGTTTAGATCTTACTCCTTATCTTTCTGTTCATCCTTATATTAATTAATAATTAATATAAATATTCAAATCAATCTCAGCTGAGATAGGATAGTTAGGATAGTTAAGTTAGTGTTATCATAGTATAATTTATATTTAACAGTTGTTAAATAGTTTAATAGTCTTTTATATTTAGAATATTAAATATAAAATCCTCAAAATCGAAGACTTTCCTTAATAAAGCAAGTGTAGGATAATTTAGGTAGTTGAAAACTAATTTTAGGGTTTAGTTAGATAGATATAACTTTAGGATAGATTTTTACTGAATTTTATTTTCTCCTTAAGAGAAAAATTCAATTGGTAGCAGGACCATAACCTGGGAGGTTTTTCTATTCCAAACACACCGGAAGCTGCTTTAAAATGATTGTGTGGGCATAATCTCCTTGTTGGCCTAGGTTAGAAAATCAGGCCAACAAATGGCTCTAGAAGGAGGGCCTGTTAATGATTAATGGCAGGAAAAACTAATGAGAAATTTTCAACCAGCCAACATCCTCCAGAAGTCAGCAGATCACCGTTTATAGAAACTGTTAGGAGTATCCTTGAACATGATCATATCACATCTCCATTTACTCCTGAACAAAGTACTCAAACTTTGGAAGAATCACGACATATTCTTACAAGAGCATATGCCAATCAACTTGGTGTATCTCCGATAGATTATGGTCTACCTAGGCAACAACGACGTAATCCGCAATTGAACATAGTTACTCAAGGTTTGTAAGAAGTTGATAGCACTCCATGTTATGAAACTAGAAGTCATCAGAGACAAATTACTCAAACAAACACTACTAGAAGACTAACTGCAGAAGGCGGTTTTGATCAGCCACCTTCTCCTCTTGAGTCACCACCCGATAGTCCAAGATCATCCAATTTGGGGAGTTCCTCAAGTTCTGAAAGAAGTCCTATGGCAGGAAATGTACCTGTGGGAGGATGAGGTAATCCTCCACCTAATCCACAACTCCCTTGGCTGAGAACAGCTACTGTAGCTGTCCCTGGTATACAACACCCTTTACCTAAACACTCAGATAAACTTCTTCCTAAGTTTAACCCAGATGATAAGGAACCGGCCGGGGTGCATGTAGACAAATTCATGTTAGCTGTTCAAAGCTTGAACGTTCAGCATGAAGATGTCATTTGTCAATTGTTTCCTCTAACTTTTGAAGGAAGAGCCTCTACCTGGTACTTCTCGTTAGTACAGGGATCAATCACAAATTGAAGTGATATTTAATAAATCTTTTTTAGATAAATTTGGGGAAGATAAAACACCTTCTCTTTTAGCCCTAGAATTATCTCGAATTAAAATGGAGTCTAAAGAAAGAATTAAATATTTTAACCAGAGGTTTCTAACATTAAAAAATAAAATTCCAGCTGCTTCTCAACCACCCGAGGATATAATTATTGAAAATTATACTTCAGCCTTACCAAAATATTCTAGGATGTTTGTTAAGAGAGCTGGGAAAACAACATTAGTAGAAACTTTTGAGGAAGCCATTAAAGTCGAGAAGGATTCTGTGTCCTATGAACCAGATAGAAGTGGGAAATCTGATACCTTTCCTCGTAGGAAGATTGAAAAACTTAATTTAGAAAAAGATAAAGCATTTGATGTAGAACAGCTGCAAAATGATATTTGGGAATTAACCAATGAAGTTGTAGGATTAAAGAAAACCAATTCTGAAGCTTTCTCTTCTAGGGGATATTTCAGAAATCAATTCAGACAAAATCCGAATACAACTAATAAAACAAATACACCACCTGACATAGCAACAAATGAAGAAATGTTTAATACAATTCGAGCTATTTTATCTTTATCGGAGACTCCTTCTAATCAAGAAATAACAGAGAATGAAGAAGAAGAGGAATCAGAAAATGAGGAAGAATCAGAGGAACCTCAATAAGTTAATGGTCATTTCTGGGACAGTCTTGTAAAGGAATATGAGAGTAAAATCCCACCTACATGACAACATGCCTATAATACTCGTATTAGAACATTCACAAACACTCGAGGAGCTTCGTCAAGTTTTACTCATGACAACAATAATTCACAGCCTAATAAACAAACTCAATCCAGCAAGCAAACTCAAACAAACAAAATTACCCAATTCATTCAAAATACTCCAAAATTAGATTTACAATATGATATAATTGAGGATTTAAAGAATACACGTGCAAACATCAGTATGTACGATCTTCTTCAAATTTACCCAATGCCTAACAGTCATGTTATAAATAATGCTATGAGTTCAATTAATCCTAATGCAAAACAAAATGTTACTGCAAACCATTCTAATAATGATTCAATAGCAACTGATAAAGGAAAAGCAACGGCTGACAAAGCCTCGCTAATAGGTAAGAATTCTAAATCAACCACACCTCCATTCTTACTTACCTTTGAGATTTTCAATAGGAATGTTCATAATTGCATGGTAGACTCCGGAGCATCCTCCAATGTGATGCCTTTATCAGTATGCAAAAGGTTGAATGGGAAATATGTTCCATCAAATTCACAAATAACTCAATTGGACAGGACAAATGTAAAGGTTGTAGGAGAGATGAAAGATGTTTTAGTCAGGATTGCTTGTAACCCTTCGGTTTATCAAATTATAGATATTGTTGTTGCAGATATTCCTGATGCATATGGGATATTTTTAAGTAGGGATTGGTCTCAACAATTGAATGGATTCTTTGCCACAGAATGGTCAACATTATGGTTACCTAAGAACGGAAAGTCAAATCAGATAAAGATAAACAGAGAAAGATATATGAAACATACTGTCACAGAACTACATGATCCTAGCGAACTTGTTTTATTTTCAGATTACATTATGGGAAATTACATGTATGAATTGGGGTTTGGTAATTTTAAAGCTGAAACTTCTAACTTTTCTAAAAATAAACAGCAATCAGAAATTAGCAATGTGACATCTATTGCTCCTAACTCTTCGTTCAAGGAAATTATTAATGATGTAGACAATGTTAATATTGTAAATACTATAGAAAGCAAAGTAGTTGTTAATAGTTCTACTTGGACTCTAGATTTTGATGGTGCCAAATCCAAAGAAGGAGCTGGAGCTGGTTGCCTGCTGGTAGACCCTCAGGGAAATAAAACATGTATAGCTTGTAGGATGGAATTTAATTGTACAAACAATACTGTGGAATATGAAGCTTTAATATAGGGTTTGAAAAAAGCAATTGATCTGAATATCAAAGAGCTAATTGCATATGGTGATTCTGAAATCATCATCAGACAGGTTTGTAACTCCATTCATTGCCTATCTGAACATTTACAGAATTATCAACGAGAGGTATGCAACCTTATTTCGCAGTTTGATGCATTTAACATAATTTCTGTTCCAAGAAGTCAAAATCAAGAAGCAGATTTATTAGCAAATGTAGCATCAAAGTTAAGTCCGTCAGAAAATCTTACACCAGATTTCTTTTCAGTTGAATTGATTTTTAGGCCTTCCATACCAGATAATATTTTTAACTGGCGTGTATTTGATAATGATGTGCAGATGCTGAATTTTCTAATGAACGAGGATACTTTTAAATATTCAGCCATTAATGAAGTTACTCATGACAAAAATTTGTGGGATTTTTCGGTAATAAATGATTTTTGTTCAGTTGAAAAAGCTTTTGAAAAGGTAAAACCGGTCCCTAATTCAGTACTACGATTAGAAAAGTTCTTTGATC
Source organism: Pseudotsuga menziesii (assembly GCA_001517045.1). Classification (NCBI taxonomy): domain Eukaryota; kingdom Viridiplantae; phylum Streptophyta; class Pinopsida; order Pinales; family Pinaceae; genus Pseudotsuga; species Pseudotsuga menziesii. The sequence goes on along the minus strand of LPNX010221233.1, from coordinate 2,673 downwards.
TTCAGGATAAATTTAGATCTGTCCCTAATTGTAAAACTAATAGATCTCAAATGAGGTATGAAACCATAAATTTAGGAACATAACTGAATCCCCAAACTATAAATCTAGGTACAGATTGTAACCCTGCAGAAAAGACAGCATTTATAAAATTGTTTAAAAAATTTAAAGATGTCTTTGCATGGACATATGATGACCTCAAAACCTTCAACACACAAGTCATGCAACACATAATTCCAATTAAACAGGAGTCAAAACCTTTTCAACAAAAGCTAAGGAAATATCACCCGTCACTAGAACCGACAATTAAGAAGGAGCTAAATAAATTGTTAGCTGCCAAGATCATTTTTCCCATCAGACATACACAATGGGTAGCCAACCTAGTTCCAGTCCGGAAGAAAAATGGAGATATTAGATTATGTGTAGATTTTAGAAATCTGGATAAGTCTTCTGAAAAGGATAATTACCCAGTTCCTCCCATGGAACAAATTCTTCAAAAGGTATCTGGATCTGAGATACTGTCACTCCTTGATGGCTTCTCAGGATACAATCAAATATTAGTATCCCCAGATGATCAATTGAAAACAGCCTTTAGAACTCCATGGGGAACATATGCTTACCGCAAGATTCCCTTTGGGTTAATCAATGTCGGAGCAACTTTTCAACGAGCAATGGATATTGCTTTTAGAGGCTTAATTAACCATTCAGACGTTGTCTATTTGGCTGACATTACTGTATATTCTAAACATCGACTTGATCATCTTAATCATCTTAGAAAGGTATTTGAACGATGTAGAAAATTTGGAATATCCTTAAATCCTAAAAAAACAATATTTGTTGTTTCAGAAGGTATTCTATTAGGTTGTGTAGTTTCAAAGCATGGAATCATGATTGACCCTGCACTAACCCAAGCCATTTCAAAAATAACTTACCCTTCTAGCAAGAAAGCAATGCAATCATTTCTCGGTAAAATAAATTTTGTTAGAAGATTCATTCCCAGTTTTTCCGAAATCATTCATCCTTTGTAGAAAATGATTAAGAAAGACGCTATTTTTAATTGGGGACAAACTGAAAAAGAGTCATTTCAAAAAAAATTAGAGGCCATTTCAGAAGCTCCTAGCCTCCTAAGTTCAGATTTTAACAAAGATTTCATATTGTATACTTTTGCTTCTGATATTTCATATGCAGCAGTTTTAACCCAATTAAATCAGCAAAATAATGAAGTACCAATATCCTTCATGAGTTCAAATTTCAAAAGGTGTCGAGCTTAATTACCATGAGGTTGATAAACAAGCTTTTGTTGTGTTTAAAGCTGTCAAACATTTTCATCCATATTTATTGAAATCTAAAACGAAAATAATAATCCCTTATTCCTCAGTCAGAAACTTGTTAGTACAAAAGGATTTAGGAGAGAAAAGAGCACCTTGGATGACAACCCTTCAAGAGTATGACTTAGAAATTAAACCTTCAACGATAGTCAAAGTTCTAGGATTGTTAACACCCAAAAATGGTTAACTACCTCATCTACCCCATTTCATGGCTCATTCGTCCATTTACCTACCATATTTCCTTGAAAATCCCACTAAAAGCCTCCAAAAGGCCTAAAATGCCTCCAAAAGGCCCAAAAACCCCTTTTTCCTCCAAAAATAACCAAAATTCCTTCAAAAATAGCAAAAATCCCCAAAAGGGAAGAAAAGGAATAAAAATAATGAGGAAAAAGGAGGAAAACCCTAAAAAGGGCCAAAAACCCTAAACAAGCTGCCCTAAACCACATGGTTTCCAAAAACCATGGGCAAGCACTTCACCACTAAAAAACTATAAATAAGTGGTGAAGCCCCCTCATTTCACATCCACAGTCATAAGCACCCTTACTCTGCCAAAACATCTCGTGAAACCCTAGCTTACCATCAAGCTATTTTCACCTTTGAGACCCCTTTTGGCCTATTTTCCACCATCGGAGAAGGAGAAGGAACAACTCGGAGCTCGGAGCCACCGACATCGGACCAGCGCAACGGACTCCACCAACCTCCACATTGGAGGTAATACTAATAAAAATACCATTACACATTTCATTATTGTCTTTTACTTCCTGTCATTTACTTTTTCTGCTTTAGCTTAGTTTTTACTTTTCAGTTTATTTTTGTTTCATTGAACTGCTACTAAGGATTCCAGATTCCTTAGTAGGTGCTCATCAGCACAAGCTAGGGTGAAAACCCTAGCTACAGTTTTGGCGACTCCGCTGTTTCTTTTTACTGTTATTTTCTTTTCGTACTGTACTTTCGGCTGTCGTTTTCGGCCGCCGGAAGCCGCGTTTTTTCCTTCCGTAACCGCGACCCGATCGCACATTTAAAGCCCTAACCTGCGACCAGTTCGCCGCTGTCAGCCTCTTTTCCTGTGCCCCGACCGCGTTTTGCCCGCCCACAGTCGCGATCCGACCGCGCCTGTTCATTACACAGGCGCGCTCCGACCGCCGCTGTCAGCCCGAAACCCGCGACCTAGACCGCGCCTGTTTCTTCTAAACCCGCGATCTGTGCGCGACTGTTGCCTTCCAACCCGCAGTCCGCGAACAGTTTCTGCCTTAGTTTCTGCGCCGAAACCCAGCTACTTTGCCCCCCTTTTTCCTGCATCTGCGCAGCCACCTGTCCCACTTGCAGCCGTACAGCCATTTCTGTCCTT
>LPNX010221226.1:0-10947 GCA_001517045.1 Pseudotsuga menziesii | reverse complement strand
TGATGATGATGAGGATGATGATGAGGATGATGATGATGATGTTCATGATGTTGACGGTGATGATGATGATGATGATGATGATGAAGGTGATGATGATGACGATGAGGATGATGATGCCGATATTCATGATGATGATGGTGATGATGATGATGAGGATGTTCACGAGGATGATGTTGATGGTGATGAGTTTGTAGAGGGAAATGTAGGGTTCCATGTGACTTTATCATCCCATCACGTGGCTCTTCTGCCAATATGTTCATCATTAGGATTTGAACCCCAAGTGTCATATTTGGTTTAGTCCCCTGCAGATTTGCGATATGACCCTTATGAGACATCCACCTTTTTAATAATCCTTTATGTTATAGAGGTATTGAAAATACATTTCTTCTAGAAGAGGGATTGGCTTGAATGAGGACGTAATCTTTATTATAGATAGAAAGAATGCATTCATGCCCACCACTAGCTCAATCAAGGAGATAGGATAAATTCGACAAAAGAAGACAAAAAAAGCGAGTTATATATTTATAAGTGAATTACTTAGGTTTGGATTTACCGCTTCTTAGCATCGAGGCATGCATTTATCTTTTTTATTTAGGATTATTTATTATAGAATTCAAATATATTGAAGATGTAGATAACACTCTCCATTTAATTATGCCATGGTTTATGGGTCAAAAAAGCTTAGGTATGAATTACTATTCTTTTTTTTAACCCCTCAGAATCTTGGACTTCTACCCCAAGGTGGATTGGTAGTTGTCCTAATATCATGAGTCTTAAGTTTTAGGAACATTAGTCACTAGTCTCCATACAAAATTCTTGGAGAATATTCATTATGCTCCACATAAACATGCCATAAGAATATAATCACAATATACAAGGTTGTGTGTAGAAGTATACTTCACAAATGGCTAGCCTAAAGGTAGCTTGAAAGGAGAAGAAAATTATGTTATGAGCAACTCGACTTTAGATGTAGATCATACTTTGAGTATGGTCACTTGGAAACCTCCCATCCAAAGAAAATCCTATAATCCCACCAAAAGAAAACTCAAAAAGTAGAATCAAAGACCCACTCGATTGAAATGTGCTAAGAATTCATGCAATCTAATAGAAGTGGAAGACTCAAAAGAGATGGAATTAAAAGATGAAAAATCAAGTCCGCTCATTAAAATCTACACTAGAGATGAGTAGATTATGAAAAAATCCATCTTAGCATCTCTAGATGAGATGCTAAGAATGATGCCACAAAATTAGGAAATCTAGATGGGGAAAAAATTATGTTTTTAGTTGGAAAGATAATAATACAATATTATATAGCTTGCATAAAATTTCATTTTAAAACCGGTACGATTTAATGTGATGGAATTTTTTTACTTTTGTCTTATTTATTTGAACCATTGGCTATGGTAATGGTCAATTCATCATAAGGATCAACAATTTCAAATCTTTCAAGGATGTACAATGTTATAGGTACACTAGTTTAAGATAGATATGTTGGCACTAGACAAAAAACATCTTTTACATTTTTTTCTATCATTGTAAGGGATCTCAAGCTTGATCTGTTTAGGCTTTTGGAACATAGCACTTCTTTGGAGCTCTTCTCAAAACAATGCTAGACACAAATAAGCTTTAGAACCCCATGAGGCTACATACATCCCCAACTTCATATTACGCACTCAAAAAAGTTGTGAGTAGTTTTAAACTTTGTAGGATAGTCAACAAACAGTTCCCTTCACAAAATAAATATGCCAAAGAACAATGCAATAAAAAAAACCAATTCTCCTAATGGTTATCACTATGTTCACATTAACACAACATGAGCACCAATCTCTTTCTAAATGGGACTTTTCCCAATCTCATCTTCCATCACCGATAAAGGTTCTTCATTCTCCACCTTTATTTTAGTCTCTCCTCTTCTACACTAACTCTTGAGTAATCCTACATAAAAAGTAGTTGGAAGTGATAAATCATCATCTACATGGTTTACCACACTAAGTCCATGTAAATGTTGAATCACTTCCAACTACCATAGTTAGTAAAAAATCATCATATACATTTTCCAACTCAAATGAATATGTAATACATTACAAGCAATCACATGTCTTATGATCACTAGAAGTGCATAATCCAATGAAGCGAACATCATCCTAAAAATATTATCTTGGTATCTATAGTTATAATAATGTTCCGTGATGTATGCAATATCAAATAAGTCAACAATCTATAGTTAGGTGACTAAAGTAAGAAAGCTACAAAATAGGGTGTTACAACTCTTTCCCCTAAAAAATATTGTCCCTCGAGTTGAATTGTCTACAAATAAATAAGGATAATTTCCTTTAATTTTATACTCTAATTCCCATGCGTAATCATCCTCTTAGTATTGTTACCAATGATCTTTGACCTAGTGAATTATTTTTCTTTGCATATGTTACAACTTCTTGCCTAGTTCCTATGATCATTAGGAGTTTGGTATGGAACTCCCTAGTGTCCTTCACTGAGGTACACACCTCTCAAGTAATGATACAATAAATACATTATGAATAGTCATTATAGAAAACATGGTTCCATATCCCAACACACTAATATCCAAGCAAATGTGCCCTAGTGAATATGATTGATCCTTCCTTAGGGGCCATAGTTTGGGATATAAAACATTAGATTGTTTAGTGATTTAGTTAAGATAGTCATCTCAGTCCATCCTTGTGTTGCATGGGCTAACGTAATGTTATTATTTTACATTAGTTTATTAGTTTATGAGGGATAGCTAATTGGATTATGGACTCATTGTAAGAATACAAGAGTGGTCCTACCAAATCTATGGAATTATGCTTTCCATTCTAATCTATCTTAATGGATGGGATTCATGGATCAACTACAGTTGTTTCCTCTAATCTATCACATTTTCTAATTTCTTCAAGCGAATTCAACAAATTTTGTCTTTTGTTATTTTCTTTCTATTGATAGTGAAATTGTTTCTTATGATATGGTATCAAAGCAATGGGGTCTAGAATTACTCCTCCAAGATCTATTGGCCCAATGCCCACCTAATAAATTATAACATTTTGGGTTCCTTGAGGATTTCCATTCACCCCAACAATAGTCTATTTAGATAATTCTCTTGGTCGTTAGATTCACCCAACAAACTCAAATTCATCTCACCTGTTTATCTATTTGGTTCCTGAGGCTCCGGGCCCACCCAAATCTGCACTCTCTTATTATTTTAGGCTACCCTCCCACCCCAACATCAATCTTGGATACATATCCTTCTCCCCATCTCATCTTCAGTATCATACACTTCCAACACTTTTTAGCTTTCAAATTACTCTCAGTGATTCTCCAAATTCCCTTCATCTCTCAATCCTAAACTTCTCAGTAACCAAATGTTTTCTTCTCCCGAGATGCTTTTCCTAGTTGTTTTTTAAATTGATTTTATATGGGTTCTTGCGCTATTTAACTAGCCCATATTAATATAACATTTATTATTAAAGTTTATAAAAGTTTATAGACCTGAACAATACAAATATTGTTAATTTATATTAGTGAATTCATAAAAACAATAATAAAATTTGGATATTCTTTTACATTTTCAAATGAAAAGAATGATTTATTTTTACATGTCAGCATTGAAGGGTTCACTATCTCATAGCCCTTCAAAGTGAAATGGGACCCTACCCTTCAAATTTGATTCTTGCTTGTAACCCCCAATCCGGTAGCAGTTCAAGAAGAATCGATAGATTAAGCAGTTTATTCAGTAGTTGACTAAGCAGTAGTAGATCCAGCACCAGCAGTAAATACGACTGTTCAAAGTGCCCAGCCTGTCCAATCAATGACTAAGTTGGAGGCTCCAAAGAGTGAAAGCATCCGAGCCTGCTAAAGCAGATTCAGTTACAGAAGTAGTAGCAAAGCCACCATCTCGCCACCCCGAGCACAGACTGGGTGGGGGGTTTATGCCGAAGAACCCACCCTATAGACCTATCCATTGAATGTAACCCATGTATTATTTGACCCATCACTGACAGATTAGAGGAACTTACTTTCTATTGATCTAACCCATAATCATTGCAAGCTGAGAATTGTGACAACAGAGAACCGACAAACTTAGGTCCAGATCAACGCCGACAAATCAAGTAAGCTTTGTAGTGATCACACGCAAAAGGAATGGTTAAACAATATTATGAATCAAGTTTAAAATTAAATATGGCTTTTTCAGGATTTGGGTTTTGAATAATGTCTAAAATCCTAAATTTGTCACTGTGTATTCCGTGGTAGGATGTTTGGCTGATGTTCACCAAATGTTTGACAAAATGCGCAATCAAGATGTGGTGGCATGGACTGCCATAATTGCAGCCTCTTCAAGATATGGACATAAACAAGAGGCGTTGGCTTAATTCTATGGAATGCTACACACAGGTATGCACCCCAATCATTTCATCTTTGCCACTACTATGTTATTCCCTCTTATAAGTTGTTGTAGATCCCAAGCATGCCAAAGACATTCTGCGAGAAGAAGCCATCTCTGCTTTAGTAGTTTCTAAATCCGTTCAGGCTTAAGTATACCATTGCTAGAAGTAAGGCTTGGTTTTTAATTGTGGTGTTAATTTGTTTTATGCTCAGTCTCAAAAATGAAAGAAAGTAGCCCTACAATTTTTTATAAAATCAATGAATTACTTTGATTTAAAACTGTTATAATAGAGATGAGAATTCCAAGATTGCAGAGACAGGTCTGAAATTCAAGATTTTGCATCAAGGTACATGGTTACATTTTTAGAATGGGATTTGATCTCCAGGATTTGTTTGGGTAACGCGCTCATGGATATGTATGCAAATGTGGGATTTTAGAGGATGCATGCAAACTGTTTGACAGAATGACTGAAAGAGATGTGGTGTCATAGAGTGTGATTATTACAGGCTATTCATACAGTTGGTAGTGTGACGAGGCCTTGAATTTCTTTCATCGAGTGCAAGTAAAAAGTGTTACGACCCTGGGAGGCGGGTCCCCGTGGAACACTGGATATTGATTCTTCTTGGAGGTCGAGTCCCCAAAGATCATAATTCTTGAGTCATAAAGGCTAGGCCTTGAACTCCACTTGAACAATGGGATGGGGAATATTTTTCTTGCAACAGATGATGTGACTGAGGGTTACTCTCTGTCCTACCCCAATCAACTTGAAGGAAACTTGATTTCTAGATTTCAGAACTGTAAAGGATGGCGGGTCTATTGATCATGTCAAAGAGGTGTATTTTTGACGAATTATTTTGGAAATGGTTTTGGAAGCAGTCTATCAAGAAAGGCAATGGAGTTATATCCATTGTTGTACTCTGTCTATAATATATATAGTATAGACTAGTTCATTAATACCTCTGTCAAACGGATGAGAAAATAAATCAATACCTTTTATGTAATGAAAAATAATGCTCCACTACGACAGTAGCAATTTACCAACAATGTTGTCCTTGATACTTTTAGCACATGAATCACATGTCTTAGCTGTTAAAGTTAAATACAGAAAGCCTATGTCACTACAAGCCAGCATACTATCAAGCCTAAGAGGCAGGAGTGTCCTTGAGGTTCTGAGGTGTGCCTCACAGATCTTTTAATTTTGAAATATAGTTCTTCTTAAATACCTCCAGCAACAGGGGTCCTATCATTATCACGAATGTCACTTCAGTTTTGTGATGCATGTGGGTCCCTTACGAGGGACCTAGGTGGAGAATACCTGGATGCAGGTGGCCATGTCACCTCCCTTTTTTGTGACTTATACTTCCTTTTTAATCTTTGGTAATACAGTGTGCAGTTTCTAGCATTCAGCCTAAGTCGCCTGTGTGTAGGATCCCACACACTAGGGTGGCTCAGGTTCATTTATGATAAAGGTGGATCCTAGCAGCAATAAAGGTGGTTCATTTATGATTTTGATTTTGATAAATATGATAATGATCCCCAAGTCATGACTTTGTTTGTGTCTCATAGACTCAACAAGCTTGCAGCTTATAATGTTTTTGACAGATGTTAGGTCACGCAGCAAAGATTTTATATTATAATTGCTTTTCATCATTTTGAGTAGTAATGTTATTTTCATTTCCTTTTCTCCCAAAATATTACAGTATTTTTGACTATGTTTTTATTGTGTGGTCCATTTAGGGAGTGACATTGGAGCTAGATGATGAAATGACAAATGGCAATGAAGAGCAATGGGAACTACTACAAGAAATAATTAATAACATAAAACTGAGCGAGGCTTTTCTGACTCTAGCACGTGATCTTGAGATAATGGAGTCCAAGTCCCCTGAGGATATCTATAAGGTGACACTACTCTAGACAATTTTTAGATTGTTTTTAATGTTATTTCTGTTTATCATGTTCTGAACTTGCTAGACATACCAGAAGGACACCATTATTTCAGTTAATAAAAATTTAAATCAACAGTGTTTAATTTGATTAACAATAGAACTTGTTGATTTTCTTACTTACCATCTTATGGTTTACTAAAGTTTTACATATTTTTAAAATTTTAATATGCCTTTATGAAAGAGGCTGTACTTGTTGATTCCTTGATTAGATTAGATTAGATAAGATATGATAATTTTTGAATTTAATTCAATCATTATGTGTAATTTCTAAATTGTCATTAGTGAGAGCTCGAATTTATGGATTATCTCACATGATTTTGACAGATTTAATTGTCAAACTCTTAGCTACAATCTTGAACTTTGTATTCACTTGATTCTGATCCTGTGTTCGTTTTCCTGCCTACAACTGATTGGAAGGAGGTAGAGTTATATCTCCTTCTGCAAACTACAAATTCTTGGACTTTATTGTCACTAAATTTCTTCATTTAAATAAATGTGATCCAAGGATTTCAATTTTCCTTTTTCCCATTCCACAGTAATTAGAATTTCTATGAATCATAACTTCATCCTCACCATCTGTGAACTTGATTCTAGGAAATCTTCTTGTATGTTCCATAGGTTTCCCTGTTCCATGTTTTCAACTTATATGACCAAACTGCAACCTTTTATACATTCTGTACATCTCAATTGCTTTCTCTCATTCACCAATCTTCTGGCATCTTGTTGAATTTCTGTAGAACTCTGGGTGTCTTAAATACATATTCTGGAACTTGAAAGGCATGTTCTGAGAGGTCCTAAAGTGTCTACTTCAATATTGATTTTCTAGTGCTTGGAACTTGTGCATTGCAAAATTCGGGTCTCCACACCAACTTCATTAGAAACCTGTCAATCCTTTCACAAATTATACTATAGCCCATTCTCCTACTTATCGTTACAAGCGAATGTTCCTTACTTGTGTGGGAAACCAAGTAAAATCTGCTAGATACATTTTAAGTGGGTCAAATGTCCCGTGTCCTGTTTCCTTTTCCCAATTATGCAGAGAATTCCAATCTCCTACATTGCAGCTTTCCTTGTATATTTTCATATTCTCTTGAGACTGCATCCTGGCATTCCTTGCTTAAATTGAATAAAATTGGGCTACAGACATTAAACAAATAAAAGATTTTAAAAATATGCATACAAACAATATAATGCAGAGTTGCAGATAGATGGAAAGATATGATTGTCATATTCAATATGCAAAATGAGATGTAAAAAGTCAGATGTCTTCTGTAGGGAAATGGACTGTGATGACAACTAACCTTATATATCTAAAAAATCGCATGTGACTAAAACCACTATTTTAAGTTCTTATGCCACTTTATTTAATATCAAATCTCTAAATTACTAGGCTGTATAGTGTATACATTAAAGTATATTAAATAATAATAATGATAATGTATTTTTAAGGTCATCCTAGCCATACACAAAATTGGTTTATTAGACCCCCTTGTCTGTGGGATAAGGGAGCCCCCCTCCATGCAGTGATTTGACTGCTAAAGTCTATGGAGGTGTACATACTCTACCTCCTCTGGAGTTGAACTTGTGACCTCCTAGAAGGAAACAGATTTTTATAACCACTAGGCCCACTCAATTTATGACCATTAAACCAAATACTTTTTATCATACTTCTTATCATTAAAATGGGATTTGAATGTGCGGCGCGATCATGCTCGCAAAATTAAACTTCCAAGACTTCACATTTGGTTTAGGATGCTTTTGAGACGAGGACACACTTTATAATGATAAGACTATCAAGGCACATATATGGGATACTTATGAGTAAGAGAGGTATGGGATACTTATGAGTAAGAGAGGTTTGACACATATAGAACCTTAATTTCTATGTTCTGTTTTGCTAATATTTTCCTATTCTCCATGACCTTTTGAGATTATTTGAAAGATTCTCTGAAGAAAACTTAAAAAGTAATAGATTTGCAGGTTTTTAGTCTAAGTTTAAGTTTATAGATTTGATAACATTAGCTTCATTTAATTGATCAGAATAACCTATTTCCTTGAAGGTTTGTGAGAATTATATTGGGGTAAAAGCTTGAAAGGCAGTTCAAATAGAGATGCATATTTAGTTTTCAGATAGAAGTTTTAGAATTATTAGACGTATATGTAGGCTAAAAATGTATACAATTAACGATTTCATCAATTTGGATGTACTGGGACACCTTTTAACTAGTATAATTTGCCGTTTAGATTCTACTATTTTATCTACAATGGGATTTTGTTCTATCTGTATTCCCTGATCTTAGGTTATTTCCAAGATAAAGCAGTAAGTATTGCTTTTATTTTCAAACACATGAAGTGTTATTCACCATATGTCATTGGGAGAAGTTGAGCTTTAGTGTTTTGTTTTGATCATTGCAATTCATTCAGAGTTACAACTAACAACAAATAAAATTAGCACAATTACAAGTAGCCTGGCAGGTGAATGTTGATAGGCACAACTAACCATTAATTTGGTTTTGTGAAGATAGTTAGCTGTTAACCATTAATTTAGTTTTGTGAAGATAATTGGATGTTAAACAAAAACTAAAATCTATAATTTTATATTCGTTATTCATACCATATTGTTACAGTTTGAGTTAATATAAACAAAAAACAAATACTATTTAATAAAAAAATAAAAAATAAAATGTTAGCAGTCTTTAAACTTATTTAAATCTTAATTAAAATACATTTAAACATAACAAGATACAAATTAATACTACTATAAAATAAAATGAATCAGTGCTGTACACTTCTTGTATTTGGGTTAATCTTGATTATCTTGATTAATCTTGTATTTGGGTTAATCTTGGGCGCAAGTTTTGCAAAAATAAGTCTGTTTTTCCTTTTGCTGATGTTGTTTTGGACCTTGGTTCATACACAGCCTGTAGGTGTTATTGGTGCTATTACCCCTTGGAACATCCCGCTTGCCATGATCACACGCAAGGTATGTTGAAGAAATTGTGAAACTAAATCATTTTTTCTCAAAGGCATTATATCAATTGAAGAGGTATAATGTAATTTTTATATCAAATAACATTTATGCCTCTTAAGAGGGCCCTAACAGTGGAGAATTACAAATTACCTTCTCCATGAGCTCAAAGCCTCAATGTTGTAGTATGAAACATTGCAATGTGCATTTCCAAGTCAGGTGGTCATAAACAAACTACCTTGCATTCACATTTTTTGTAAAGCTTTCACATGTTGTTACAAAGACAAGAAGACAGACATGCAATGCTCAAACATTTCATATTGAATGGTGATAATCATTAGTTACAACCAGTAGTTAAGAACATGGATTTACAGAAGTACAACGACATGAATCTGAGTTGGTTCACAAGGTTTTTTTGGCTTAGCAATACCCTATGTAGAACTCAATACACAAGGTAGAGCAAAACCCAGTTTAATAAAACTCTATAACTAGAGATACAAACATTAGGTGATTTGTCATATGTGCAAAAAGAGCAGATGTTTCATCTTACAAATCAGGTTTCTGCTAAGGATATCAGCTTGTAGATGTCCCTGATCACCATGGTATGGACGAATATGCTATTTTTGCTAGGTTTTGCATAAAAAACTTGGTGAAGCAGAATATGTGGCGAATGTTTATATGTAAATGTGATTACTAGGCTACCCTACCAGCAAAATATCAATCTTGACTACTTACAATGGTCAAAGGCACTTGATTCCCAATATGATCAAACAAAGGCATGCATAATCCTCTCATTAGATCTTTGAGCAAGGTGATGACTGTTGACAGGGTTCAAGGTCAACAAAATGACTAATGTATCACTCTCTCTAGTCTGAACCAAATTTGTAGGCCACCTTCAAGATGTTAGTAACTTAGTAGACTTGTTGCCATGTCCCAAGCTAGTTTGGGCTTGTATGTATTATGGCATTTCTCTTTGTTTAAGCAATGAGATAAACTACAACCCACTTTTAAAACTGATACTCCAACACCATGATAAGCTCACTCTTGAATTTGGATAAAACAACTTAACCCACAGGGCATCTTTGTTGAGGGCACTGGTAGGATTCATCTTGTGAGTGGACTAGATATGGAGCACATTACCTTGAGCAAATTTTTATCAACTTTACCAGGGACAAACAATATAGCGACAAGTAATTATTCATTATCCTAATCAACAAATACAGGGATACAATTCAAGGCTGTTAGGAGAGGAATTTACAAACATGTCAAAACCATGCCCTGGTGAAATATATGCACAGTTAGAGCTCAAAGATGAAAAGGCATTAAAGCATTATGAAGAAAATCTCAATCATGGTGAGTTTGTAGAAAAGGGCGCCTTAAAAAGGATTAAAAGGCACGAGTTGAGGGTGTAGATGGGTGGCACTTACAGTTCATTGCTCAAAGTAGAAGTGACACCCAGAACAAAACATAGTTAACTAAAAGTTGGCTTCAATGTTAATTTTAGACTCGTGCAAGCATGAGGGCAACAATTGTCACATGGGATAAGGATGCATGCATCACTTGGTTGTTAGCTTAGCTATCATTCATGCAAGGAGGCACAACTAAGGAAATACCTCTATGCTATTTTGGAACAA
>LPNX010221223.1:245714-271394 GCA_001517045.1 Pseudotsuga menziesii | reverse complement strand
TTACAAAGATGTCTTGGCCTTAAATATGGCTTGGACATTCATGATGAGGAGACGCCTCCTTTCATACTAACCTAACTTATAAATTATTTAATTATTTAATTATTTATGCTCGTTACATTGCCACTTCCTTTAAGGGAGCTTTGTCCTCAAAGCCTAAGTATTCTCCTAATGTTGTTTTTCATTCTGACTCGGTGTCGGTATTAGAATTGGACGAGTTCTCTTGAGTAGAGACTTGCACTTCCTCTCCATTGATGATTTTTCACTGTATTGTCTGATTGTTCCTACATTTATGACGAGGGGTCCAGTCATCACCGTATTGATGACATATGTTTTTCTTCTTTTTTCTATTATCAGAGTAACTATTAGATGACTTCGATCTATTTTCCATTTCATAGGCATATGATTGAGGTTTGTGGCATTGATGACCGGGTGACCATGTATCTTCACAGTACCTACATTATGTCTCTTTTTCTTGCCGATAATGGTTATCGCCTCTTATTTTAATTCCTCCAATTTGTGTTTTGGGGATTTTTCTTTATGTCTTGCTACTTCTATGTTAGGTATGTCATTCAAATTTAACTCTTTTTTGAGGTATGGTTTAACACCTCCTAAAAAGGTTTCGAGTCTTTGATTGTCAGACAACCCAAATGCTCATGTCGATAAGGATTCTGACTGATGTGTGAATTCCTCAATGCTTCCAGCCTGTTGTAATCTGGTAAGTTTACTGAAAAAATCATCTTCTTTGATTCCTTGAAACCTATTAAAAAATCATTTTTGAACAAGTTCTAGGTGTAGGTAAAATTATCTCTCTTCCACCATAAGTACCAATTATAGGCGTACCCTTCCATATGCATCGACGCATATTTCACCTTATCCTCATCAAATTGAATATTGTAAATGTCGAAGTATTCTTTAGCTTTGTTTAGCCAAGAAACACATTGGTCTTCACTCCCATTGTATTTCGACAACTCTATTTTTTCCTTAGGTGGGTACAATTTGTGAGGATGATATTGATTTCCTTTTGCCTTACGATTTGATGGTGGCTCGAAACTACTGGATGATGAAAGTGACATATTTGAACTGCTTCGCTGTTGGCGATGATTTTTAGACTTTTTATTCTCTACTATCTTACTGATATCATCTATTTTGTTGTTTAATCGTGCCTCCATATCTGGCAGTACTATTGTTTCTATCTCTTGCTTAAGCGTCGCATTTTTAATCTTTATTTCTTTTTGCAATTCTTCTTGATTCGTTGTGAGTGTTTCCTGGGTGGCAACATGAAATGAGGCATCTAACATGTTTGGACTGCTGACTTGGTCCAGACTGGGTATGATATTTTGTAACATCTTGATTAATGTATTATGGTTCTGCATCATGGTGCTCATGTTCTCTGTTAAGGTGTTTATGTTTTGAGTCATGGTACTCATTTTTTCATCCTCCTTCTGTTGATGGTGAGTAATTGACAACATCCATACAAGAATCACATGAGAGAGTCAAGCAACAGCTACAGGATTACACCAATAAGTGTAAGCAAAAGGAATATTTAAGGAGGAGAGAGATAAGCTTTAAAGTTGGAGATTTAGTTTTCACACACTTAAGAAAAGAAATATTTCCAAAGGGTGAATACAATAAACTAAAATTTAAGAAGATTGGATCATTCAAGGTGTTGAGGAAATTTTCTTCGAATTCCTATGAAATAGAGCTTCCACACAACAATGGAATCTCTCCATTTTTTAATGTTTCAAACCTATATCCTTAAATGGGAAAAGAGGATATTTTTGCAAATGCACCTAAAACTATAATTGATTAGACAATGCATTGGGAGAAATAGCTAGCTACGACACCATCAAAGAATATTGAATCAATCCTAAACCAAAAGGTAGTGAAGAAGACTAAGGGAAATGAGTACCTTCAATACTTAGTCATGTAGAAGAACCAACCGCTTGGAGATGCCATGTGGATGAAACAACATATATCTCTAAGTATGGAAACATTAGTGTTGAGACAAGAGAAGAGAAGAGACAACTCACATCAAGGCTCAATCGTGTTCTTATCATTCTTGGAAAAAGAGATAAATCGCACAAGGGTATGGACCAGTAGTAACTAAGAAGAGGCTAATCGCTCCTCAACTAGTGGTTGTGGGACAGATATGATATTGAATTTTTCTTGTGCTTTCATTTGAGAAGTATAATTTAAGCATATATATATATATATATATATATATATATATATATGTTTTCTAGAGTCTCCCTAACTTGCGGGAGTAGACGTTTGTTTAAGAAGCCATGACCTAGAGGCATTTAAGTCGTCAAAATAACATGGGAATCTTGCATGTCCTGGACGAAACCAACCCTCAACTGGTTGGATTTTGGGTGTCTCCTCCCAACTAGCTCACCCCTAAGGGGAATTTAACCCTAGTCTTACTACTGATGATACCCACACCTTAATCGAATGAGATAGTGGGAATTTACACACACACACACACATAATTACACTTGGTCAAATGAAAGCCCAAGAAGCCTTCAATATATCATTGACAATATCTACATGAATTGTCTTTGTATTCAAATCATAGTTCAAGTCTTATTTCTTTAGAGAATCGATGGCTCAAACCTATATGTCCCACAACCACTAGTCTGGGAGCGATTAGCCTCTTCTAAGTTAAAATATAGCAGAGAGAGATTTGCACCATAACTGAACCTTTTAATTTTTGATAGACATATACCATCACCCAATCACCCAAGGGACTAGCTGACATATTGGTCTGCATTTTTTTTGTTGAGTGTTTGAGCTCATACATATTTCCTCATTTAGTGATTTTTCCCTAGATTCCTAATAGAAACTATGTATAATCATTTTTCCCTCAACACTAAACCATACCTCCTATGGAAGAGGTCGATTCCCACTCAACCAACATAAACACATCCTTGTTGGTTCATACAACTACCATTTTGATCATTAATATGCATGGTTGGTGTGTTCAATGAATATCAATGCTGCCACTTATGTCACTTTGGTTAGTTCTTAATTGAGGCGTAAAAGACACGTGAGAAGAGTGGTCTCATGGATATGTTGTTTGGTTTGTATGAGTAGATTTTATCAATCATCTTAGGCCTATAGTTGTACGAATCTCCATCACATTTTGGTCTCCTTTATCATTTGGTAATAAACTCAGAAGGGTTGATGTTTTGTTTTCTGGGGTTTCTCACCAATTATGAGTCTTCTGAGTCATGTCTAGGTACAATAATATGATTTCCCTTTTAGTGTTGACTAGGTATTTTCTAAGGTTTCATAATGTCCAATCATAACATTCAAGTGTAATATGTAATGGAATTATGGATTGTTATCTCATCTCTTTCTTATTTTGTGAAATATAGACTTGTTTCCAAAGTAGACCTAACATTTAAAGTTCTTTTTTTTAGATTGGGAATTCTCAAGAATAATATAAACACATTGAATTTGAAAGTACCCCTTTTCTCATGTAAGGAGGAGTAACTTGAATTAATTTTTTTTAACTTTGAGTCATTAAGATGGGTTGTTTAATGGGCTAGCATTGTTACTAAGAACATGCAATCTATGATGGTGAAACATGTAATACCCCGGTCTTGATCCCATTCTCATTCGCGTTGGGCTCTCTCACTCAGCTGAAGGTGGATGAGCTCTCTCCTTCACATTTTCTACAGTTTTTCCATCTTTCTCCATGCCCAGAAATTCGTTTTTGTCTTAATGAGTGAATGTGTAGCAAGGATTCACAATTTGGGGGTTTTAGAAGGCGATTTCGTCTTCCTTGTGCAATTGGAGCATGTTGTGCATTTACCTCCACATTTTTCTATCATTTCCTCATTTTTCCATACCTAGAATTTCGTATTTGGAGTTGTGGAGTGAATGGGAAAAGGAGACCCATGTTTTAGGTGTTTGGGGAGGTTGTTTTTCCCCTATGAATCCCAGGGTGTTCTCAAGGACCATTACTTGGTTTTGGATACTTGGATCCTCAATTCTGTATTTGAAGAACTACTCATGATGAAGCTCTTGACCGCTTGCCAACTACAACAACATGTGTGAATCTTCTTAAGTTGCCTCCCTACAATCGTAAAAACATTATACGGACTAAGTTGCTCTATGCAATTAGTTTTGATGTAGGATTTGATCTTAGCTAGCTAACGTGTCAATTTGATGCCTCAAGCAATCATTTTTTGGTAACTATTGGATATTTACTGATAGGTACTTTATATATATTGTTCATAGTGTATTGTAGGGTATGGATTTATTCTAGGAAATTTTGTGTTCAAGTGCATCCTATAATGGTTTTTGTGTTTTAACATTTTTGTTAAGAGAACAATTTCAGTTTATGAATTTGGGTTTGGATTTTTGTGTGTTTGGGTTGGGTTGGCTTAGCTTTCAGTGTTTGGATTTCAATAATAATGTGGATTTTAGTAATAATGGACTTTGTTTTTTATATACCTTGGCTATATCTTAAATTTTAGATATAATTTTTTTTAACATAAAAAGCACTAAAATAAATTAATTTTCATTTAATCCACATTATGTTTAATAGTATATATAAGCTTTTTTAACATAAAAAGCACTAAAATAAATGAATTTCATTTAGTTCACAATATTTAAATGTCGATTATAATTTGTACCAACATACTTTGTTTTTCTAAACATTTCAGATTCCAATTCAAATTCATTAGGTTAAAAAACACATCATCAAGGTTATAGAAAGCTTCCAAAAAATGCTTAAATCTTAGCCAAAACAAAAGCTACCATTTCATATAATTACAATAGAAGATAGGTTCATTTTGTATTCATATTTGTGAGGTGGATGAAATGCTTATACTTGTTACTTAATAATTTTTGGCCTAATGAACCTATGTTGGTCGTATTTCAAGTGTTCCCAAATTATAACTTATTTACATTGTTGGCATACATAAATCACATTGTAAGTCTTTGAGATCATGATTTTGTTGCAAACCAAATCACCTTGGAAGATAATGTGGATACTTTCAAAAATTTCGATGAACGACCAACATACTTTTATTACCTCTTTTCTTTTTTATTGACAAATTATATTGTGGGTTATGTCTAGATATAACATCGCTATAGGTTATTTAGTGTTAATTGTTGGTAGAGACCATGCCTCACATCCTTGCACATGGAATATCTGATTAGACAATCCTCCTCTTTATGAAGAGAAGGTGTATAAACACAATGGCCAAGGTGTGGAGGATATGTTTTATCTAGTATGTAATTCCTTCACCCTAACCCTCATATTTCTTATTAGACAAGTCACAAAGATGTAATGACCATTCTAGGTAATCCAATGCAAATATTTTAATCCTTTTGCAATCTCATATCTCTTATTAGACAAGTCACAAAGACACAAAAGATGATGGCCATTCTAGGTAAGCCTGTGCAGGCCTTTTAATCCTTTTTCCTAGGTAAGTACCTCTTATTAGGAAAGTCACAAAAACACAATGGCCATTCTAGGTAATCCTATGCAAGTCTTTTAATAATTTTGCACTCTCATATCTCTTATTAGACAAGTCACAAAGACAGAAAGGCCATCCTAGGGAAGCTTATACAAGTCTTTTAATCCTTTTACATCGCAACTTGTATTAGAAGAAAAAAAGGGAAATAAGGTATAATCAAAGAAAAAAGAAGTGCTACAAGGAGGGCTTGAAAATCACAAAGACCATAAGGCCATTCTAGGTAATCCTATGCAAGTCTTTTATTCCTTTTGCATTGTAACTTGTATTAGAATAAAAAAAAGGGAAATAAAGTATGACAGAAGAAAAAAGAAGTGCTAGAAGGAGGGATTGAAAGTTACAAATACACAAGGCCATTTTAGATCTAGATAAGCCTACGCAAGTCTTTTAATCGGAGGGAGATAAATTCCATACGATTTGCATCTTCTCTGGCATTTTTTACCGAAATCTGGCGATGGGAAAGTAACTTAAATTGCAATTTATGTTGCTGGAATTGCAATTTTGGTTGCAGGAATGGATTCAACGACCTCAATTACCTTTGGGGCACCTTGAATATGCAATTCCAATAACCCAAAATTAAGATTTGAACAATTTCGCTCAATTTTTTTCCCAAAAAAAACCACAAAAATTTTGAGACAATATATAAGTTTAACTTACTCTATTTTAATCCATTCAACTTGTATTAGAAGAAAAAAGAGGAGAAAAGCTAGAAGGAGGGCTTGAACCTCTGACCTTGTGGTTAACAGCCACATGCTCTAACCAACTGAGTTATTCCAGCGTCGGTTGATTATTACGCTAACCCTCTTTTCCAATATATTGTTGGTTGATTATCACGCTTAACTTCTTTTCCATTGTATCATTTGCTTACCTGGTAACCAGGGAAGAAAGGAATGAACGAACTGGAATGCATAAAGGAATGTTTATATAGCTTCGGCATTGCAGCTTACTATAATAGATCAGACACAAGTCATCTCTTCCGAAAGGTAAAAGAGATTGTTCCATTTTCGGGATTTGAACCTGGGTCGCTCGGGTGAAACCGGACTACACGACAACGTAACTATTCTAATCTAGAATATTACTTACAAACTTGGCTTACAGAATGGCTCATTCTATTCCGTCGAATGCCTAAACCAAAACTAACTCAACTATGATAATTTTAATTAGAGAAAATCAATTGAAATTTTTTTAATTAGAATCAAGCCCCCCGGGGCTTGGCCAAAGGTGGGTCATCTCGTACTTGAAGGTGTCAATCGGATGACATACACCCCATCTAGGCTCCAATCTTGATTTATTTATTTACCTTGTTTTGTGGGTGAGTGCATTGTACCTAGGGTTTATTGTGGTAGTCTAACAAATTTGATCTTGAAAAACAAAAAAAATTCCCAGTCTCAGTCATTAAAAAAACAAAAAATTCCATGCTCATAAACATTCACTAGATGAAAACCCTTTCATTCTAAGGTGAGGCGTAGTTCTAATGGCAACGAGAAAACAAATGAACATTTAAGGTTTGGGACCAAACTTAGGATCGTGTTGCTTATATGCATGTTGAACCCTAGTTTGCGCACAAGCAAAATCACTTATCTTATTCCCCAATCATGAAAGTAGTGAATCCATTTAAAAGAGCATCTATATAGTTTGTGTTAATCATAGGTTTGGTCGAATGTGAGGTAGAGATGAATATGTCATA
Source organism: Pseudotsuga menziesii (assembly GCA_001517045.1). Taxonomy (NCBI): domain Eukaryota; kingdom Viridiplantae; phylum Streptophyta; class Pinopsida; order Pinales; family Pinaceae; genus Pseudotsuga; species Pseudotsuga menziesii. Next base: position 264,218 of record LPNX010221223.1, on the reverse strand, counting down.
AATCTTCAATATTGTATTGTAGAGTTGTAAACACCATCTCCTTCTCTTAGTTAATCCTCTATTTGTTCAAATAGACCAGAAGATCAAGTGAGAGAGTAAAATTTCCTTCCAAGACAAGTATCGAGTCTATCCCAACAATGATGTTACCTCATGAACCCACCAAGTTCCAAGCCAAACCTTGGCTAATCCAAGGGAAGCTCTTCAGAAACCCTCTCCAAAAATTTGAATCATTCCTAACCTGTTTATTTGGTTTTCATGTCCATTCCAAAATGCTATCTTTGAGATATTTACCTTTCAAAACCTCACACCACAAACCTTTTTCCAAATAGACCACGCCACAATATTTTCATGTTTAAGGTTGTACTGAACCAATGAAGGTTTTTTATATTCCAACTTCCCCACTTTTTCGGCTTGGACAATATTTCCCAATTAGCAAGATGATAATTCCCACCATCATATTTCCCAAACCAAAAAAAATTAAACATATTTCTCCTCATAATAATGAGAATATCTTTCGTAATTTGAGCCATCGAAAACCAAAAGACCGGTATCACTATGAAAACAACTTTAATTAGAGTTAGTCTACCTCCTAAATAAAGCATCCTATACTACCAATGACCAATCCTATTCTCATAATTCTTCAACAACCAAAGCCAAACATCAAACATGTAATTGTTTGGCTTTAGAAAATATCCTAGATATTTAAAGTACGCAATCATCTCTAAATTTTGTGCATGAAGGAGAGCTAAAATATGTCTCAATACCTCTTCACTGACTCTATGACATATAAAAATTGATTTGGTGATACTCACTTCCATACCAAAAGCTGCACATAAGATTTTAATAATTTCAGCAAAATGTTGCCATTCTTCTTTGAATCCTTTCCTAATTAAGATAACATCATCAACAAAAATAAGGTGTGAAATAAAAACAGTTAACTATATCTTTATCCCCTTTATTTTTTCTTTTAATTTAAATATATTTATCATCCTACTTAACCCTTCAATAACAAGTAAAAGTAAAAGGGGGGACAATGGACAACCCTGACGAAGTCCTCTAGAACTTTTGAAAAAAACAATAAGAGATACATTCACGAGAACAACAAATTGCACTAAGGAGATACATGACATAATCCAATTTGTTACTGATATTGGAAACCCAATTTGAAGTAGTATTAGCCTTAAAAATCTCAATTGACCCTATAATTAGCCTTTACAAGGTCCATCTTCAGAAGCATAGCATCCATGTTCTTGACTTCAATAGAGTGTATCACTTCCGGTGTGATACCCACAACATCCAAAATCTGCATGTTTGTAAAAAAAAACGAACTATTTCTTAGACATCATTTCAACAAGTTTTGGTCTTAATCTGTTTAAAATGATCTTTGTAACAATTTTATAAGGCAAGTTACATAAAGAGATAGGTCTGAATTCACTAAAATTATTTGGATTGTTTGATTTAGGAATAAGGCCAATGAGCATATGATTTAAAGCTCTTGACATATATCCTTCCTCCCTTGACTGCTCATCCATCTATAGGATATCATTGCCCATGATCTCAAAAAAGTTCATAAAAAAATCCACCGTCCATCCATATGGCCCATGGATTTTTGCCTTGGAAAATTGATTTAGAACACCTTCCATTTCTGAAAAAAGTGTCAGGATCCCTAATGCTAGAACCTCTTCATTGGTGAAGAAAGAAGGAAAATGACTAATCACCTTTAACTGTGCTTCTATGTTTGTCAAACCAGGATCTTTGAATTGATTTTTGAAATATGTCTGAGCTGCACTTTTTAACTCCGACTGAGACTGAATAGGATTTCAATCATCATCCTAAACATCCTAGATATAATTGATATTTCTTCTGAATGTAGCATATTCATATTTGAATTCCGTAACAGTTGTGTAAAGAACTCATATAATGGATCTAATCTAGCCAGTTGTCCTCAAACCTCATCTGCAAATATCGAAAAATATAAATCCCCTGCAATAACCAAATTTGGTAGGTTTAACAAGCCACTACTCTTCAGATGATTCCAAATTGGTTCTCTTTCACGATATGGGCCATAACAATTAAATACATTAAGGGTTCTATTATTTTCAAAAAGTATTCCTTCCAACAATATACCACCACAAAATTTATAGGATTTGAACTCTAAAACCCTAGAGTTCCAACAAGTTATAAGACCTCTTAATAACCCATTTGAACTGATAGCAAAAATATTTCGACCAGGTAAAAGCTTAGAGAAGGTCTATATTGCTTGAATTTCTCCACACATGGATTCTTGAATCAAGATAATATATGGGGTAGTATATTTAAAAAGTTGGGATAGAGAAATACCCTTCTCATCCCTCAAATCCACAGACATTAAAATAAAGTAGCAACATTAAGACCCCTTATTAGAGGGCAGTCTTTCTCTAAGAGACCCATAAGTATTTACGTCATTGATAGGCTTCGAATCTTCACTAGCGAAAAAAATTCTAGTAGAAAGAGGGATGTACTAATGTTGAATTGTTCCATTTTCTAAAACTGAATCATTAGAGTCGTGATTCACATTTTTCTTCTTTTTTCCCCTAATGCTAGAACCCTCTTCATTGGTGAAGAAAGAAGGAAAATGACTAATCACCTTTAACTGTGCTTCTATGTTTGTCAAACCAGGATCTTTGAATTGATTTTTGAAATATGTCTGAGCTGCACTTTTTAACTCCGACTGAGACTGAATAGGATTTCAATCATCATCCTAAACATCCTAGATATAATTGATATTTATTCTGAATGTAGCATATTAATATTTGAATTCCGTAACAGTTGTGTAAAGAACTCATATAATGGATCTAATCTAGCCAGTTTTCCCCAAACCTAATCTGCAGATATCGAAAAATATAAATCCCCTGCAATAACCAAATTTGGTAGGTTTAACAAGCCACTACTCTTCAGATGATTCCAAATTGGTTCTCTTTCACGATATGGGCCATAACAATTAAATACATTAAGGGTTCTAATTTTCAAAAAGTATTCCTTCCAACAATATACCACCACAAAATTTATAGGATTTGAACTCTAAAACCCTAGAGTTCCAACAAGTTATAAGACCTCTTCATAACCCATTTGAACTAATAGCAAAAATATTTCGACCGGGTAAAAGCTTAGAGAAGGTCTATATTGCTTGAATTTCTCCATACATGGATTCTTGAATCAAGATAATATATGGGGTAGTATATTTAAAAAGTTGGGATAGAGAAATACCCTTCTCATCCCTCAAATCCACAAACATTAAAATAAAGTAGCAACATTAAGACCCCTTATTAGAGGGCAAGCTTTCTCTAAGAGCCCCATAAGTATTTACATCATTGATAGGCTTCGAATCTTCACTAGCGAAAAAAATTCTAGTAGAAAGAGGGATGTACTAATGTTGAATTGTTCCATTTTCTAAAACTAAATCATTAGAGTCATGATTCACATTTTTCTTCTTTTTTCTAATGGTAGCATTCTAACGTTGAACATATAATACAAGGAGTATATATAAATTATTTTGGTTTTTAGAGTACGCTTGGAAGGGAGCTTTTTCAATAGAAATCCCAAATTGAACTAATGTAGTTTCACATGAAGGGATAAGGATTAGAGAATCATTTTCCAAACTAGGGGGAAAGACCAATTCTGGGTTTTGAACAAAATATTTACTACTACGAACCCCCCTATCCATTAATGGGATAAAAGTATCTCCACATTCAATTATAAAATCTGAAGGGTTTAAAGAAGGATCAAAATGGGTTTGAGAAACTCCCTCGGAAATTACCCCCTATTCTTCAAGACCAAATTTAACTCCCATTTCGGAGAGGATTTGGCATCACTCATATTTTTACAATCAAAATTGATGGCTTCCATAGTTAAACTATTTTAAATATCAACAGAAAAAGTACTAGGAGAAGGATGATTATCTTGTTCCATCTTATCAACAGAAGAAAATTTGACCAAAACTATTTGGGAATTAGAAGAAAAGGTACAAGAAGGGACATTTTCTTTTGATCCTACTTTTCAACAGAAATAATATAATTTAATTCTCTACGTGAAATACCCTCATACACAGAATAAGATTCTAACTGATACATACCTTCCAAGTTTCCCACAGAGTCTAGGGAAGAAGTAGTTTTTGGAATATTGGACAATGTTGAGGAGGGGGTGACTGAGTATTGATAACTTTTAACAATTAAAACCAGTTTGAACTTATTCATTAGCACACATGATCAACAAGATACAAGAAACACAAACTTTATCGTGGAATCCCAATTGGGAAAACCACTAATACTTTCTATTACTGCAAAATTATATTTACAATGGTTTTGTCAGCTACGACTGACAGGATGCTACAACAGCCTATTTACCAGCAACTAATAGAAGGAGGCTACGACCCCCTGTTTTTATCAATTGCTAACGAAAGGATGCTATGAAACCCTATTTACCAGCTACTACTGGAAGGAGGATATGACCACCTGCTTTTATCAGTTGCTACTGAAAGGATGCTATGACACCCTATTTACCAGCTACCACTGGAAGGAGGCTACAACCCCCTATTTTGGCAGCTACAATTGATAGGGTGCTACAAAACCCTTATTTACCAACTTCTACTGGAAGGAGGCTACAACCCCCTTGCAAGATTACAACTTTCCCTAGCACCACCATCCCACCCTAATATGTTTTTATCAAACTTCCAGATATTCTTATGTCTTCAATTCAGTCATTGGTTTCTCATCACTTCCTTGGTCTTTGTCTTCTATTGTTGTTGCTACATGGATCCGGACTGCAGAGACATTTAACTTCCAATTCATGCATACGATTTTATATATTTTATTAGTAATAACATTCATCCAATATTCATGTCTCTTCAACAACAAACACATCCATTCATAAAATGTGTCTCTTCATTCTCTATTTTAATCTATCAGTCACACCCTATTCATTTTAACGTTGTTTAATTAATTCTTCTTGTGTTTTAATTAATATAGTCACGTCCCTTTTTGTTAATCATAACATTGTTTGTGATTAATAAAATCTGCTTAAGAATTAATATAATTTTGTTTATATCTTCTACATGATTAAACTATGTTTATGAAAAATAAAACTCAGTTTAAATTATCAGCCTCGTTCTTTTTGTAAAAAATCCTTCTGCAATTTCCTTTCTATAACGACCTTTCCATACCAGAAACTCTTCCCCGACAAACTTTCCGCATTTATCTTTCCACAAATATTTTCGCAAAATATTTTTCGATTCTGCAATTACCTTTTTGCATTGATCTTTCTGTAAAATGGCTTTTTGCAATCAACCTTCCGCAACGATCTTTCCACAATATGTGGGAACTCCTTCCTTCTGCAATTGCGGGTTGCGGGTTGTGGGGCTGCCTTTGAACTTTTTTGTAACAGGATTCTGCATTTACACTTTCCGCAATTAAATTTTAGTAGTTACAGATTGTAGATTGCGGGTATGCATTTCTCAAATTTCAAAAGATGACTTCCGTAATTATGTGGCCGCAACGTTCTTTCCATAGTCGGATTTCAGATTGCGGTTGTGCCTTCCAACTTTTTCTGAAATGGACTTCCGCAAATCTCTTTATGCAACTGCTATGAACCGTCGATCACTTGCAGAATCCTCCTAGTCCGTTGATCAACTATCAAACACAGAAATTCACTTTGGCGCTCTGGAATTTTATCTTCCACGCACAGTTACTTTGCGGGCCCTTTCCTCCTCGTCGATCTATCTTCTTTCCTTTGATCTGGACCGTACGACTTTGTCTAATTTACTATTTGCTCTGAAATGAGACCATGGTTAGATAACCACTTCAACAAGCTATAGCGTGATAGGATGGGAAAAGCATTTTCCTTAACCTATGAATTATGGAGGGCGTTTCCTTAGGATAGTTTTGACTAATATTTTCATACTTAGTCAATTTCCAAAGTTTCACCAAATTGCCATACTTTTCCAAAATGATATCAAATTGTAACATTGACTTCATGATAGCATCAAAACACCATCATGTGTCTTCCCAGCCTCATCACACATGCCACATCATCATCATTCCATGTCATCACCTCCTTTGTTATTCCTTGGTCTTACACTGAGTTTTCCCTGCCATCATGTCCGTGGTTATTCCTTTATCATTACTGAACTCCTTTGACATCAATGACAACTACATTCAACAGTAGTCCAAGAGTCTCGACATGGGAAGGGTTCTCAAGGTGAATCATGGATTTCACTCAAAACCTCATCCTCTCCTACAAATAACAGTGGACATTTTGCCTTCGAATGGCTCGTCTCACAACAATAATGACAACGAAAGCGGATATGACAGTAGTCCATGTTAGGATTATTAACCCTCCCTTGTCCAATTTGGTCATATGTCTAAATTAGAAGTCATGTCTAAATCGAGAGTCCATCTAGTCTATTTTTAGTCATTAGCACCATTGGGTCCCCTTGGCCTAATTGGGGCACATGTTTCAGTTACTAAAGTGTGGGGAACACTAATTGAGGCTTACTGCCACTGATTGCACTTAATTGTATCAGTGTAGGAGCCTCCTAGACCAATCCCTACAATTTAGGAGCCACTGGGAGTGCCAAAACCAACCAAGGTCAGTTCAGTCCAGTTGATGACTAGTCAAGCTAAGTTAGGAGTCACTTACATTCAGTCCTAGTCCTCTACATTTAGTTAGGGCTAGGTTTACATGACTACACTTAGGAGGGGCGCATTTCTCACCTACCACAGTCAGTTAGCCTTATCCAACACTGAATGTAACACTTCAGTTGTGTTTTAGAACTCCGATGAACTCCGGTTATGGTTTAGACAATGTCAGTTAAATATTGATTCCTCCGGTTGTGATTTAGACAAGGTCTTAGTTACCTATAGTCAAATAGAGTCCATCAATTCGAATTTCCTCATGTGGATTCAAATTTCATGTGGCTATTAAAGCCATTGTAATTCATTGTAATTATCATCTGATTACTTTTTTATTAATGAAAGCCATTTTTGCACTGTTTCATTCTTCAATTGCTGAGTAAATTGTGTGATCTATTTTGTGAGTTGTGTGTTTGTCCACATATCTATGTGCTCAATTTAATATGGCATTAGAGCCTCAGCAGAAAAGACACCTCTCCTCCTCAGATCTCCAGCTGGATCATTTTTTTTGAGCAAATTGCTCCTTCCAGTACTACACCAGAAGCATAGAATTTACCACTTAATATCCCAAGTTAGGAAATTGTTGATCAAACTTGCTTGATCAACTATGCTGGGTGTGAAGCAAATTCCAAAAGTGTAGACTGTCGACCTTACTTTGTATGTTTGATTGTGTGACAGGTTATCAGATTTTCTTACAGCATTCACTACAAGCAGCTCTTTCTTCTCACTGCATTCGCTACAACAGCTCATTCCTTCTTACTACATTCAAAATGGCTCATCCAGTAGAGCCTCTCACTCCCTTCAACTATCACCAGTGGAAGGAAGACATGGTAGTAATGCTCCGCACCAAGAAGCTCTTTAGACTCATAGAAGAAACATAGGCAGTGCCATATTTAGATAATGACAAAGAAAAGTACATGAACAGGCTTGATGAAACCCATGGACACTTGCTCTCCTCAGTCTCTAGAGATATTCGATTCCACATCCAAGGATTGAAGACTCCCAAGGAGGTTTGGGACAAGCTTCCCTCCTTATTTTATAAGCAGGATGAGATGAGGATCCATCAACAAGAAAATGATATTATCACTCTTAATCCATCAAACTTCGAATCACTGAATGAATTCTTCACAAAGTTCAAGAACCTGATATATCAGTTGAAGCAATGCAAAGTGGAGAAGGATGAAGATTAGCTCATCCTTTCCATTTTTACAAATATCAATGCAGACTACTCAGTCTTTGTATCCACCTTCCAAATAGTAAGGTTCACTACTCCAAATTGGAAGATGCCCACTCTTAATGCCTTCATCCAATCTCTTATTTCTGAGAATGATAAATTGATCCAAATGGGGATCATTCGATCTTCCAAAGATATAGATCTGGTTGCAAGAGGAGATAAGGTAGCGAATGACAAAGGGAAGCAAAGAGACGAGTCTCCTATGAAGAAAGAGCAGCCAAAAGAGCCTTCAGGTTCAAAGAGAAGTAAGAAGAATGACAAAGGCAAGGTCCTCTGCTCTTACTATGGAAGGGGCGTTCATTCAGAAAGCTCCTGTATTAGAAGACAACTTGATGAAATGGCTCTTCTTTTGAAGAAACATAACATTTATGTACCTGCTAGCACAAGGAAGGATGACTCTGAAGAAGAAGAAGAAGATGAAGAATACCAAAGGAAATGCCATGCACTGAAGGCTTGCTACACATCAGCACATGTCTTCCTCATTGATTCTAGAGCTTCCAACCATATGGATGCATTCAGAGAATCATTCTCTTCTTTTCAGTCCTTTGATGGTCCTAGTAATCAGATGGGCAATAACAGTAAAGTCCAAACAAAAGGGAAAGGATCTATCAAGCTTGAACATGGAAGGTTCAAAGATGTGCTATTTGTTCCCTCCCTAGCTTCAAACCTGTTATCTGTCTATCAGATGACCCATACTGGATCTCCAAATCGAGTGATATTTGGTCCTGAATCAGTGGAGATCACAGATATCTCTATTGGGAGCATCATAGCAAAGGGTATTGCAAATCATGCTTCAAAAGCATATGAGTTCTCACATTTCATGCCTCCTTCAGAACCAGTTCACTCTCAGCAGCCACTTGCAAGGGAAAGTAAAATCATTGCATATACTTGTTTTACAGCTTCAACTAGTATTTCAGATCCATCTTTATCAGTTTATGATATTGAGATTCAGGGTGACTCAGATCTAGATTCAGTCCCTACTTCCAAACTTGAAGCTAGGAAGATGACTGGAAACTCACCTGACACTCAGAAAGGAAAGACCCTTTCGCTATGCCATGCAATCTTACCTCCTTAAGAAAGATGCAATAGACTCCCTGTAAGATGCTATATGGAAAGGGATCAGTCTCACTACATTCAGAAGAATGGATATGATCATGCACCTCTTCATTCAGCAAGAGACAAAGGTTACACTCCTGCTTCCTTCCATCAACATTTTTGGAGAAGAAGGAGAATTCTATGTGCCAGGCCCCAGAATACCTATGCACAACACACCATGCATGTTGCTTCGCTACCTCACATAGATGAAGATTGCAGGAACATATTTTCAAGTTTTTCAAACTTGAGACCTGATTCTACCTGCTTAGATAGAGGGGGGGCTTTTTTCCCATGTGGTTTTTTCCCCAACTCCTTGTATTAAGCAGTTACTTTATTTTACTTGATGTAATGGGTGACCTATGGTCTAAGTTACCAAGGCCCACATATTGTCCATCTTAGCATTCAGGGGGGGTGTTAGCATTATTATTCCTCCCTTGTCCAATTTGGTCATATGTCTAAATCATGATTCATGTCTAAATTGGGAGTCCATCCAGTCTATTTTTAGTCATTAGCACCATTGGGTCCATTTGGCCTAACTAGGGCACATGTTTCAGTTACTAAAGTGTGGGGAACACTAATTGAGGCTTACTGCCACTGATTGCACTTAATTGCATCAGTTTAGGAGCATCCTAGACCAATCCCTACAATTTTGGAGCCACTAAGAGTGCCGAAACCAACCAAGGTCAGTTCAGTTCATTTGATGACTATTCAAGCTAAGTTAGGAGTCAATTACATTCAGTTCTAGTCCTCTACATTCAGTTAGCGCTAGGTTTACATGAATGCACTCTGGAAGGGCACATTTAGTCTGATGAACTCCGGTTATGGTTTAGACAAGGTCAGTTAACTATTGAGTCCTCCGATAGTGATTTAGACAAGGTCTTAGTTACCTTCAGTCAAGTAGAGTCTATCAATTCAAATTTCCTCATGTGGATTCGAATTTCATGTGGCTATTAAATCCANCAAGATGTTAAGGAGCTAGTTAGCATTTTGAAAGAGACATTGTGGGAGCTGCTATGGGTGATTCCCTCTAAGATTTCTGAAAACGATGAGAACTTTGTCCATTGTACTTCATTGTAATTATCATTTGATTACTTTTTTATTAATGAAAGCATTCATAGCTACAAGCCATTTTTGCAATGTTTCAATCTTCAATTGTTGAGTAAATTGTGTGATCTATTTTGTGAGTTGTGTGTTTGTCCACAGATCTATGTGCTCAATTTAATAGTCCAGACTCTGTGTAATAACCATATCTTCCCATACTACCCCTTTGTGATATCTAAATCCACCATCATGGATTCCATCCATTTATCTGCACCATATAATATTCATTTCTCCATGATCTAATCAAACGACCCATGGAATTCACAAGCCATTCAAAGATATTTGTTGTCGAAAGTTCAATTCGAAATCCTGGAAATAGAACCCATAGATGTCGCTAAGTTAACTTCTCCCTCTTTATATCAAAAGATGTATGCCATCGTTTTAAAACAATAGATCCCTCTTTAATCAACCAAACCCTCTCCAAGATACTTGGCATCGCCTCTATTGAAGGAAAAATTAATTATATCCACATGTTAATGAGCATGTTAACTCTAGGAGCCAAACCAAAATTTGGAATCCACTTTGAATTTACCCACTCCATAAGTTCAAAGTGAATAACATTTGAAAAATATACATGACCAACTACAACTTGAGTAGAAAAGGATGTAGCTCTGTCTATATTAATGTCTTTCCCTATGACAAACCGATTCACTTCCGCCCTCACCTTGTAACTCTTCAGTTTTCTTCTGAGATATTCCCTAGCCCCTAGAGATTTTACTCTTATTAGGTCTAACATCTGAAATTAGGAAATATTTTGGACCATTGTCAATTAGATCCTCCTTTGGTCACCTGGATAAGGGACTATGCAATATGATAAAATCCCAACAGAAATCTGCGATAGAAGTTGGCAAGGCCTAGGAAGCTGTGAAGCTATGTGAGAGTCGTAGGGGCCGACTAGTTGCAAATGTATTGGATCTTGGGTGGAGCCACATTCACACCATGTTCATCCACGATATATCCCAGATACTGAATTATTTCCATGCCAAATGAGCACTTCTCAATATTGGTGTATAACTTGTGTTGTCGCAGGGTGTTGAGGACCTATTTAATGTGATGCAAATATTATGTTCATGTTATATTGTAGAGGAGGATGTCATCTAGATATACGACATAAAAATAATTAGTTAATGGAAAAATAATATCATCCATCATCCTCATGAAATTTTTTGGAGTGTTAGTCAAGCTAAAAGGCATGACCAATGACTCGAAAAGGAATTCTCAATATTTGAAGGCAATCTTCCAAACATTGGTCAGCTCAATTGGTACATGATGATAGTTGGACTTCATATCAATATTATAAAATACTTGGCACCCTTGATTTGGTCGATAAGGTCATCGATCCAAGGAATGGGATATAGATCTGAGACTATGATTTTGTTTAGATCCATGTAATCAATATAGAGTTTCCAAGTTCCATCTTTCTTCTACACCAACATAATTGGGCTCCCGCAAGATGAGGATCTTGGATAGATATGCCCCTTTTGGATTAATTATTGAATATGTCACTTGATTTTTTTATTTTCCATGATGGAATGCTTGTATATCGTCCCATTATGTATAGGGGCCCTGAGTATCAAATCAATTGAGTGCTTGACCTGGTAATGTAATGGCAATCGATAGGTGCAGTGAAGATGTTTCAATGTGCTTCATTTTGGTTTGGATGTACCTATGTATTCCCCCAAAGTATTTTAGAACCAAATTTTGCTCAAAGTTTTTGATACCTATCTTTGTGCACAAGGTATGGAAGGTATTTGTGAACTCTAGCACTTTTTGGTCCCTCTCTTGGCGTAGTGTGGTCCATCTCAAGTACTAGTCGTCATAGTTTCCCATAAGGTAATGATTTTCCTTAACAACACCTATAAAAGAAACCCAAGTGGGATTGGCCTCAAACATTCCAGACTCCTCTGTTAATTTTTTCTCATAATAGTTTTCCCATCATTTTTTTACATAAAGAATAAACTTAAGGATCGCAAAGGTGATATTTCCCCTGTCAAAAAAATCATTAACAGAGAAATACTCTTCTATCAAACTCAACCATTTATTTAGGGCATCAACATCTATATGTCCTTGAAATAAATGGATATCAAAATTAACTTGTACCTTGAAGGGTGTGTCTCCTCTGAAGTGACTACTTAATGACCCCTTTAGTTCTATGGCATCTGTTAAAGGATCTGGGAAAATTTTCTATCATCTCGTTCCTCTATCACATAAGGGATTCCTCAAGAAATATCTTGATAGGATATCCTTCTTCGTCATCTCTCTTTTCGTCATGGGAGGAATTTTGGGACACTGAGGGAGGTCTCTCTCAAGCTCAATTAGTTCAATACCCAACTCTCGATATCCAAATCTTGTTGGGAACATGCATTTAGAGACAAAAAAGAACAAATTTCCCTAATATGATTGATATGGATTTATGTGAGAACGAATTGAATGAGCATATATATAATATCATACACATATATATTGCAAGGAACAAAATGATACAATAAACTCATATTCTATTAAATGAATGAAACATAACAAAAAAATAAAAGCAGCTATAATGGTGGTAGTTATATCTTTGAGAAGAGATGTATCGATTATTCTCATTCATCACAAGATGATTACAAAAGGAGGTTGAAGATCCTTTTTATAATAAAAATAAGGGAAAAACCCCTAAATATCAAAAACCTAACCCTAGGAGATGAACCGTAAAATGGTTTGCAATCCCTGAGCTGGTTAGTTGAGGGGTCAACTTCTTGGGGGCATAACATTTTCATTTTATCTTTGTTTAAGGTGCTCAGTATCCCATTGGAAATGTCTAACTAAGAAGAACACATTTCGCTCGTTTAGTATTCCTTTACCCACGACTAAACAATGGTGTCACCAAAAAATGTTGTTTGGATCCTCAAAACGACCCCCAAATTTTTGGACATGAAAATCTATAAAAACAACTACCAAACTAGAAAAATTGTTTTGAGCCAATGGAATAGGTGAGTGGCCACCAATATCCATCTAGATCAAACTCAAACCCATGCCTTATTTTCCCCAAGACAATAGCTATCTCAACTACCTTCCTCTTGGAAGCATTGAAATAATGGGTTCCATGAGTCAAACTGATATGATGGCTCCTCAGTCCTCTCTAGTACACTTGGATCTCATCTATTAGTTTCATGGGTTCAATACTTCCCTTCGTAACCTTAGGATGATCATGCTCCATGCTCATGTTTCCTTACACAGTCAGTTGTGTATTTATTTATTATTATCATGCACATGTACATCATATTTACATTGCTACAACACTTGACCAACACATAGTTCACTAACCATATACATTTGGAGAATCCATGGTAGCACCTTTGTCTTGAGATCCTCACCATGTTCCTTATAATTATCAATGATGTTACATCATTTTCATAATTTATGTCAATGATCAAAACTATGAACATTATAGGTACTCGAGGATCCCGATAACAAATGTGCAAAATTCAACGATGTCTACGAAATCACTTTCTATGAAGTCGTCACTTCCACTCCCAGTCTTATCCACCACTGAAGCCACCTTAGTCACCTTAGTTGCCTTAAAATTTGCACCAACTCCTCTACCCATTGTTTTCATCATCGAGAAAACGCCTCATCATACTATCCATCCTCAATACTTTGCTCATACTTCCCAAGCAAACCCACCTCTAGGATGTTTCATCTAGACTGTTGTCACTTTGTTTGCATGGAGTCTCATCATCCATGACCTCTTATGCCTATATTGGTGCAATATTTGCCTTGTCTCCAACATGCAGTGGATGTTCTTTTGAAGTGCACAGCTGCTCGGTCTTCTTCACAACTAAATTTTTTCAAAGCTCCAACATTTCCATCTTGCTTTCCAAACGATCAACACTCTTTGTCGCATAAATGTTCTCTCTACGCAGTCCTTCATGTTGTTGTGTGGTCACATGGACTAATTGTGAGCATTTTAGTTGTCTCAACCAATTGCATGGAATACATCCTAGGAATTAGCCCCAGCATCCCTCTTGTCATCATTGGAAAACTCCAAGTCTCAATCTCAATCAATAACACCAAGATGCTCTTGAAGGGCACTAATACAGATTTGGCCAATTGTAGGAGGTCTTTCCCCAAGAAAATTGAATGGTCATCCAACGGAGCCACCACCAATTTGAATCTATCATACCAATTTCTAACCTTCATTGATGCTACATGAACTTCCCCAACCACTAACTTCGTTGTTGAGTTCACCACTTTGAACGTGGACTTGCTACCCTTAGTCTTACTATGAATTTTCATCATTGTTTTGCTGCTAATGAAACTATGGGTGGCATCGATGTCCACCATGCTACAACCTTCAACCCACTAATCATCACATTTACAAAGTAAAGACTCGACTTATCTCCATCCTTTGAATTGTCTTGACCTTTGGTCAACTTTCCTATACTTTTCGTCAAGGATCTAACTACCTCCAACACTTCAAATAAAGGTCGCTACACTTGGGATTCTCCCACAACTACTAGCATCATCTAGGTTGGTCACCCTTGAAATTCTCCCAAGTAGGTTTCCAACTTTACCTCCATTGGACAAGTCATTGCAAAGTGGTTTTCATCACAAACGAAACAACATGTATTGCTCAGCATCACAGATAGTCTCAGTTGTATCTTCGTCTTGCTTTGGACGTCATTCACCATGTTGAGTGATCCCAATCTAGGCATCTCCCGAGTATCCACTTGGTCTTCTAGCACCAATAACCTTTACACCCAATATCTTCTTTGCAAGCTCAATTTTCCAACCTTTTCCTCGTCTGCTAGGAACATCTGTCGCATCTCACAGTCCCGTTGTTCCAAGCTTTTCGTCATGGTTTTTATCGTGACTTTCTATGGCTCTTCCTCACCTTGCAGGTCATGTCACAACTCCTGTCAAGTTAGATCGTGCATCCAAAAAGTGTCTACAAGCCAATTGAAGCTCAACAACTCCCCAAACTGCATTGGGTGCACTTGCCAAGTTCCAGATGCACTTTTGTTGATGTGAGCCAAAAGTGGGTGAATTTGTACCATCTTGTGGATCTCCATTAAGAGCTTCTGCCAATTCCTATTCATTGAAAGCAATGAGCCAGTATGGGTGCACTTTCCTTAGAGCACCATCCACTTATACCGGTATGTATCATTGGCACAATGCAACATGTTATGGGCACGCTATTTCCCAATGCAAATATCCTAGGGAACTACCTCCCAATGCTTTTCTGAAATGAACCGTAACACAAGCTCTTAACTTTTGATTAGGGACGTAGTTCACCTGACGTTTTTCTTTACCAGGTGCCCTACTTCCTAGGCACCTTTCTTTCAGATCGCAATACTTCATGGGGGCCCTATTCCTTTCTAGGTGCATTGTTTCCCAACGTAACTCATGTTAACTCTACAAGTGTGCTCCCAAAACACCGCTTCAACTTTCGACAAACCCTTTTTGGCATGTCGTGGTGAAGATCATGTTTGTATGCTTTGATACCACTTGCCAGGGTTTTATCAATGTAACCCAAAATTGAAGCTCTATTCCACCCATTAGGTTGTATGGCATTGCCCAAGGTTCCTTATGAGTGGTGAGAGCATCTGAGTTTGGAAGCCTAGTAGACTATGCCTCACAAATGCACACAATTATAATTGTGTAAGTTTTACACTAATAGTTAATTCTTTACATTTGCACTCATTAAAATATCCCACATAAATATAAATAACTCCACATAAATAATCCCATTGGCGGTTGACAGAAATATCCACATAGAAATATCCCACATATATAATCCATTGGCGGTTGACAGAAATAGATCATTCACCAATATTTGCTTGGTTGTTAAGTGTCCTTAACAAATGGAAGATTTCTATCCTACAAATCTCTTTGCTTCTCTTTGAAGTATGAGCATGTGCCAAGCTAGGATACAATCCTTAGGGATTGAATGGTGTCGCAAATTCCTAACAATTATCTTTTAATCCCCTATTAACAAGAAATTATTAATCCTTCTATAGCCTACGATTTGAAGACCTTGAAAGAATGTCAAAGCCACAACTTGATTATTGGCAACTTTCCCTAATCCCCACACAAACTTTACTTCATAGTTTCCTTTGAGATAAAATATGACCCCCTCATGCTTACCACCCCTTCTAATTATGGTTGTAGATGTGACGATTAGTGTTTGGTCTTAAGGATGACAAGAGGGTGGACTTTGATCCACTTATGTGTGCACGAGGAGTGCAATGAAAGCCTCATACGTTCAATGACTATCTTTTGTTGTCGACATACCAACCTTAAGGGCCAAAGGTTATCATGGGAATTGAAACATAATCATCGATTAAAAATTCATCTTTTATCACCAATGGATCCAACCTATAACATGGCTCAGACTTACTATCTCGCTTGAGCATCCCATACCACTCAAAAAGTATAGTCATTGCTCGGCACCACCATGTCTTGACTAGTTGGTCATGACCAATCACTGCTTGTATCATGTAGGTTACACCTCATCAACATGTCTTACCCAAACCCAAACAAGGCACACCTTATACTTGTCAAATATGTGTGTTTGTTTCACCATATGTAGTGTTCCAATGATCACCACCCAACTATAGGTAACCTGATTACACCTTCCCCAAGCCATCACAATGAAACAACCAACAATCGAATATACAATGATTTTGTCACCCATCTAGTCTAATACATTATGTATAATGATGTTGTTACCTAGCTAGTCCATTACATCATGTCTCTCCCAAGCATGAGGCATTCACATACCCTTGGTTTGTACCTCTACACACTTGTCCTAGAATTGTTGACACATTATCCACACATTGCCAATCGCATTGTCCTTCGGTGAAGCTTGAACCTTAGGGCTTCGTCGATCGTCTACCCTCTTGCTAGACGATACATCATTGGCCTTTTTAGCCATGAGCTAATAATCATCCTAACCAACTCACAAATGATGCACACGAGCTAATCACCAAGGATACCAAAATAATAAGAATAAGAAGGAAAGGTCAAGTAGGTTGCCTGGCCGACCATAAGGACCAATTTTTTTCTTAGCCATATGTGTGTATATATATATATGAAGGTGTGGCGTTAGATTTTTGTATTTGTGACTTCGATTGGAATCGCAACGGCAATTCGAGCAAATTTGGAACTCCAAAAAAAAGGTGGATTTGGGTGGGCGGAGCTCCAAAGAGAGCGAGAGGCAGAGATATTTGCAACAGACTAAGCTTGCTCGCGAACAGCGCCAGAGGCTCCGTCAGCAGACTCTGAGTGTTTTAATAATTCAGAAATGGTTTAGACGAGCAAGGGAAGCTTTAGCTGCCAAGTCAGTGATACGTTGCTCGCGAACAGCGCCAGAGGCTCCGTCAGCAGACTCTGAGTGTTTTAATAATTCAGAAATGGTTTAGACGAGCAAGGGAAGCTTTAGCTGCCAAGTCAGTGATACGGAAAGAGTTTTTCCATAGTTTTGGCGAAAATGGTGGAAAGGCTGAATTGAATGCATTCAAACCCACTTCAAAATATCTCCACCAGTTGTTGTTTTTCTTTAGTGCAAATGACCATGGGGATATTCTTCGTCTTGTGCAAGCCTGTAAATTGCTTCATCAATCTGTCCAAGTTTCTGATAATGTCCTAGACATATTTACAAATGGAGATTATCATTGTTCTTCTGATCAAGCCATCATACAATACAGAGTAAAACGTTTTGCCCTTTGCTGTCTATAGGCTTTGCATCAAAACATGGCGCAACTAAAGTATGAGCTTTTAAGACCATCAGGGAAATCTGCTGATTCGCCAGGGTTGTTGTTGTTACAGACAGTAATAAGTTTAATAGATTCTACCCTTCCCTGGGCTGGAAACACTTTGGACTATATTTTGCAGAGATATACATTTCGACATTTCCGCGAGCTGACCCGTTACAGACAGTAATAAGTTTAATAGATTCTACCCTTCCCTGGGCTGGAAACACTTTGGACTATATTTTGCAGAGATATACATTTCGACATTTCCGCGAGCTGACCCTCACCTTGCAGGGCATTAAAACCATTATCGCTGGAAATGAACTAGAGTGTTTACTTACGAGACTTGCTTCCAATAGTGCTCATAAGTTGGTCTACAGTGGTCACAATATGCACTTGAGTTTTCCAGCACAAATTTTGTGCATTCCTTTTCTATGGAAGCAATTCCCAAAACTGAAGCAGGTTGTCATGAGTCAAGGTCTCTGGCCTTGTTATATTCAACAGATAGCAACTGTTTTGCCAAGTCTCAATCTTCTTCCTGCAGATACAACTTCACAACTTCCTAGCNCAACTGTTTTGCCAAGTCTCAATCTTCTTCCTGCAGATACAACTTCACAACTTCCTAGTGATGCTTGCTTGCTAGGTAATGTTCTGGAAATTGCTAGGTTTTCTT
>LPNX010221223.1:221573-242193 GCA_001517045.1 Pseudotsuga menziesii | reverse complement strand
TGCTAGGTGGTTAGAATTTCACAATCAAGAGGTATGTTTGAATGTTGCCAAAGGAGTTCATTGAACAATACCATTAAGGTTCATTTTGTATTCTATATTTCTGAGGTTTATGAAATGCTTAGACCCATTACTTAAGAATTTCTGGCCTAATGAACCTACGTTGGTTGTATCTTGAGTGTTCCCACATTATAAATTATTTACATTGTTAGCAGACATAAATCACATTGTAAGTCTTTGAGATCATTTTTTTGTTGCAAACCAAGTCACCTTGGAAGATAATGTGGATACTCATCATCAAAACTTTCGATGAATGGCCAACATACTTTTATTACCTCTTTTATTTTTTATTGACAAATTATAATGTGGGTTATGTCTAGATATAACGTCGCTTCAATGGATAATCACCTTTAACTGTGCTTCAATGTTTGTCAAACCGAGATCTTTGAATTGATTTTTGAAATATGCTTGAGTTGCACTTTTTAACTCCAACTTAGACTGAATAGGATTTCCATCATCATCATGAAGATCCTAGATAGAATTGATATTTCTTCTGAATGTAGCATATTGATATTTGAATTCTTTAACAATTGTGTAAAGAACTCATATAATGGATCTAATCTAGTTGATTGTCCCCAAACCTCATATGTAGATATCGAAAAATGTAAATCCCTTGCAATAACCAAATTTGGTAAATTTAACAAACCGCTACTCTTCAGATGATTCCAAATTGGTTCTCATTCACGATATGGGCCATAACAATTAAATACATTAAGAGTTCTATTCTTTACAAAAATTCTTCCTTCGAACAATATACCACCACAAAATTTATAAGATTTGAACTCTGAAACCCTAGGGTTCCAACAAGTTATAAGACCTCTTGATAACCCATTTGAACTAATAGCACAAAGATTCCAACCAAGTAAAGGTTTTAGATTTAAAAAGTTGGGATAGAGCCATACCCTTCTCATCCCCCAACTGCACTGACATTAAAAGAAAATAGTGACATTAAGACCCCTTATTAGAGGGGAAATCTTTCTCTAAGAGCCCCATAAGTATTTAGGTCATTAATAGGCTTTGAATATTCACTAGCGAACAAAATTCTAGTAGAAAGAGGGATGTACTAATGTTGAATTGTTCCATTTTCTAAAACTAAATCATTAAAGATGTGATTCACATTTTTCTTCTTTTTTCTAATGGTAACATTCTAACGTTGAACAGATAATACAAGGAGGATATATAAATTATTATGGTTTTCAGAGTGCGTTTGGAAGGGAGTTTTTTCAACAAAAGTCTGAGATGGAACTAATGTAGTTTCACAGGAAGGGATAAGGATTAGAGAATCATTTTCCAAACTAGGGGGCAAGACCAATTTTGTTTTTTGAACAAACTATTTACTACTTTGAACCCCCTATCCATTAATGGGATAAAAGTATCTCCACATTCTGTAGGGTTTAAAGAAGGATCAAAATGGGTTTGAGAAAATCCCTGGGAAATTAGCCCTGATTCTTCAAAACCAAATTTAACTCCCATTTCGGAGAGGATTTAGCATCACTCATATTTTTGCAATCAGAATTGATGGCTTCCATAGTTAAACTATTTTGCATATTAGCAGAAAAAGTACTTGGAGAAGGATTATTCTCTTGTTCCATCTTATCAACATAAGAAAAGTTGACCAAATCTATTTGGGAATTAGAAGAAAAGGTACAAGAAGGGACATTTTCTTTTGATCCTCGTTTTCCACAAAAACAATATAATTTAAATCTCTACATGAAATACCCTCATACACAGAATTATATTCCAATTGATACATACCTTCCAGGTTTCCCATTGAGTCTAGAGAAGAAGTAGGTGTTGGAATATTGGACAATACTAAGAGGGGGGGTGACTCAGCATTTATAACTTTTAACAATTAAAACCACTTTTAACTTATTCATTAACACACATGATCAATAAGATACAATAAACACAACTTTTATTGTGGAATCCCAATTGGGAAAACCACCAACACTTTCTATTACTACAAAATTATATTAACAAGAGTTTTGTTAGCAATGACTGGAAGGATGCTACAACACCCTATTTACCAGCAGCTACTGGCAGGAGGCTATGACCCCCTATTTTTATCAGTTGCTACTAAAAGGAAGCTAGGAAACCCTATTTACTAGATACTACTGGAAGAAGGATACGACCCCTTGGTTTTATCAGATGATATTGAAAGGATGCGGTTCCACCCTATTTACCAGCTACGACAGGAATAAGGATACGGCCCCCTATTTTGTTTGTTACAACTGACATGATGCTACAAAACCCTTATTTATCAACTTCTACTGGAAGGAGGCTACAAACCCCTTGCAGGCCTACAACTTGCCCTAGCACCACTGTTGTTCAGGAATAAACACCCTTATAGCCGAGGGTCTGGGGTTACCAACTTACTCTTAAAACTTGTAGACAATCAGCTTTAAGGTATAGAAAGAAAATAGGAAGATATGATGGACTCACCCGATTAACGATGGCTGATCCAAGCTTTGTCTTCTCCCGCTCTGCTCCTCTCCAAAGCTTTCAGGGATGGACCTCCTTCACCTACAAAGAGCAAATCCTCAAGGTACAATCTTATACATGTATATATGACAAGTTAGATAAACAATATATATAGTGCTTAATCATAAATATTCATCAAACCATGATACATGAAAGAGACTCAACACAAAGTTGGAAGAAGGATTCTCTTTATTAACAATAGTGAATGAGATAAGTGTACAACCCAACGCCTGAAACAAGGACTCCTCTGCAACCAAAGGATTTTGAGTTCTGCTGCTCCAAATACTTCTGAAGATATACAACTAGCATAACTTTTCTTTCCAAGTATGATTGATTAATGCCCTCCCTAAGGCTTCTATTTATACTCGGGGAAATAGAGCAGTTTCGAAGGTTGAGGAGGTTGAGACAGTTAAGATAGTTAATGATTAGGGCTTAACAAATCTCCAATAACTGTGTTATATTATTTTTAATGTCGAATGGAGGCATACGCGAGTATTGATACTGGCAACCCGTGTATGACACGTGAATTGCTATAAGGGAAACCCGCGTACAAATATATACACGGGTTGCAATGACAATACTTGCGTATAGTACACGATATGCTATGGAGATAGTTGCGTACGTACATGAGTTGCTGTGGAAAGAGTCGTGTACAGCAATCAACATATAAAAAGGTAAAATGGTAAGCTGGGTGGATAGTGAATGCATCTCATGTCAGGCCCATCTATAGTGTTTAGGAAACCTTCAATCCATAAATGTCCTTTAGTGTGACAACATATGAAGTGTCGGCACTCGAACGGAGAAGTGCCATTTGGGTTGATAACAGATGCCCCCTAATGTGTGAGGTCAGAGGGAGGCGATGGTCGAAATACATATAATCTCTATCTTTGGAGAACTCAGAAATCCAATGGAGCAGAGGTAGTACTTGAAACAAATACATAATAATGTCATATACAAAGTCATATCTGAGGATGATATGTTCAATATACTGGAACACTATATCCTTTACAATGTTTGAGTACATCATATAGTACGGGTACAAAACCACGTATATTACAAAGGTGGATTGAAGCCACAATAAACAATAATGATGAGTCTTCAAAGATCTGGAAGCTGTGTACATAGGTAGAACATAATCTTGTGCAACTTAGTCCATAAATAGGGAACTAAGGTCTTCATAAACAATCCCAAAGAACCGGTACAATCCAAGCCATGTGAATATATGTAGGTTGAAGTTGAACATGGAGCAGATTCAACATATTGTCAATCAATAGGTGATAATCAACAACTGAAGCAAAGGAATTCACCAATGATGAATGTGAATCTTGAGGTACAATCATCAAAACTCTAGGTCTTCGTCGTCAGGAAGTACTGAGGCGGAACCATACTATGATAAGGAAGGCAATAGATCCTCCAATGGATCATAAGAGTGACTAGGAACTGGGTAAAGGAAGGGAGACACAAGTGATAACAGATACAACAATGATGGGATCAGGATATAGATCAGACATTGAGTTAAGTCCTTGAATAGTGAGCACGATGTAGAGATGACCCAAGGCAGCTTTTAACTTTATAGATAGAACAACTAGACTTATCTGTCATATAGGAGACATGATCAGATTCCCCAGGTAGAACTGACAAGAGGAGGAGTTATAAACTCGAAGTAATAACTGAACTGAAAGTGAACACTAAGACATGGGTATTAGAAAAGCAGAGAGTGCTATGTTCAAGGATGACATGCTGCCACTAACTAAAAACCAAGAGAAAACTTCTTCCTTACCTTCCCTATTAAATTTTAACGAGTCCAGGAAAGTCAACTCAGATCTCTCTTCATTTTTTAACAAGGTTGAAGAGAAGAAGGAATAATGCTTGATAGGGTCACTCATTCCTGGATTTAATGAACCTGAACTAGTACATGCTCAGTTGGTGTTTTCACATTTAGAGAGTCTAAAAAATCCAAAGAAGACTCCAGGGGGGTCCTTTTTTGTCCAATTTAGTTTGCTGAGGCCGGAAAAGTATAAAACATACCACAGAAGAACTCTCTTAACTTCCCT
Organism: Pseudotsuga menziesii; assembly: GCA_001517045.1. NCBI lineage: Eukaryota > Viridiplantae > Streptophyta > Pinopsida > Pinales > Pinaceae > Pseudotsuga > Pseudotsuga menziesii. The sequence continues at coordinate 237,601 of LPNX010221223.1, read as the reverse complement.
AGAAGAAAAGGTGAACCTTTTTCATACTTAGTCAGGGAGGTCCGAAAAAGGTTAAATTACCACCTACCCAATGCTCCTTCGAGAGCAACATATAGCTTGAGTTTTATGAGTGTGAAGGAAAGCAAGATCACTCGGAAATATCCATTTGAGTACGAGAAATGGGGCTTACAACAATAAAATCGATGCTTTGTTCTTTAGTGTTTAACGAGCATGACAAAGACATTAAGTACACTCGAAATATTTTGCATGTTTAGGTCCAGAGAACGAAAAATATAAAACTAAGCTCATACCGGGAGTTCCTTATCCGTAAATTTAGTCCCTCAGGTCCGAAAAAGTGATAAACCTATGCCTGAGAATACTCTTCTCAATTCTGTAGAAAACAGAGTGATCATTTCTCGTGTTATTTCGCATGGTTCGAGAAAGAGATAAACTACCACCAATGTGGATGCCCATTCACATATTCTTAACAAGCTTGAACGGACAAGTTAACTCGGAAATCAAGTGTATTTTAAGGAGTCACACCTTGGCCTGAAGAAACTCCATAAGGGTGAGGAGTCCTATAAAGGGATAGCTTATAAAAAGAGACCAAAATGAGGCTCCATTTGGCATGAAAATTGACTAAAAGGATTCCCCTATACCTAAGACAGTTGTGGCATGAGTATCGAAAGACATCATAGGTTCTAAATGAGGATACTCATGAGAGGAAAGCCCTATCCACGAAAGAACGGTGGTAAAGACAAGGAGCTAATGGTTTAAAATACTATAGTTCGTGGTTAAAATGTTGATTACTAAGTTTAAAATGGAATCAGTATAGATGCAAAAATGCATGTGGAATGACATAAAACCATGCTATATTAGCAAAAAACACTATAAAACGATGAAAAACCAGTTACAAGGCAAAAAGAGATGGGATTAGTTTGATAAAATATGAACTATAGGCAAAAAACCCACTTAAGAAATATAATTTATATAAATAGTTCAAAAAACTACATAAAACTCACCATTTTGAATTTTAGCCATAAGAATCAAGTTTTTACCTCTACCTTCATTCGATCGGTGTGGACAATCTAGTGGACGAAATCCAATTCCGCAAGTGTCAGGTAATACTACACCTCGAGCTCTTCAATTTGATCCTAGCAAATTTCAAATTTGAGTCCAAATTTTATATTTTTGAGCGCCCTAAAGTAAGGCACACTGTGTACGCAGGTTTGCTATATTGAAACTCGTGTACACGCGTTTTGTACGTGGGTTTCCCTAAAGGACAGTCGCGTACAGTACGTGACATGTCTAACTAGACAATCGCGTATGCTGCGTGAAGGGGAAAATAAGATATATAGAGTCAAAATTTTGAATTTTTATATGACACTAAAGGTTCACAATGATTTTTTTGCTAAGTGTGAAGATGGTGCTTGAATGAAGGGAGCATGAGCATGAGAATATGGATCAAGAAGCACTCTAGGATGCCTCCACTGTGAATGTTTTACGTTCAAGTGGGTTGTTGAAATTCTTTTGCACATCACCTATGCGGGTCAATGTCCACCTGCTAGAGTTCATGATAAACTACTGGGACCATGATTTAGGCATGTTTGACCTTCAAGGTGAATCCTTGGAGATTACATCAGAGGATATTTACTTCATCACCGGTCTATCACGACGGGAAGCTCTAGTCAACTTGGAGGGCACCGGCAGAGGTGATGATCCTCTAAGTGTCCAAAACTACATTGAAGTATAGTATAACCAAGGAAGGAAGGAATGAACGAATTGGAATGCAAATAGGTACATTTGCATAGCTTCGGCATTGCAACTTACTATAATAGACCAGACGCAAGTCATCTCTTCCGAAAGGCAAAGGTAAAAGAAGATTGTTTCGTTGCCGGGATTTGAACCCGGGTCGCCTAGGAGAAAAACCAGGTATCCTAACCGAACTAGATGACAACGATTTATTAAAAATGTTTAGGAATATATAAAATCCGTATTCTGTTGGGTTTGTTTGTAACCTAGCATATTACTTACATCCTTGGATTACGGAATGGCTCATTCTATTCGGTAATTTCAATTAGTGAAAATCAATTGAATTTTTTTTAATTAGAGACAAGCCCATCGAGGCTTGACCAAACGGTGGACCATCCTATACTTGAAGGCGTCAGTTGGATGACATAGGCCTCATCTAGGTTTGAGTCCCGACTTATTTATTTATCGTGTTCTATGGGTGAGTGCATTGGACTTGGGTTTATAGTGGCAATCTAACAAATTTGATCCACTCAATCATTAAAAAAAACAAAAAATTACATGCTTATCAAAATTTATTAGAGGCAATTCTAAGGCGAGGCGTGGTTCTAATAGCCATGAAAAAAAAAATGAACATTTAAGGTTTGGGATGAAACTTAGGATTGTGTTTCTTAGGGTGGATAGTGAATGCATCTCATGTCATGCCCATCTATAGTGTTTAGGAAACCTTCAATCCATAAATGGCATTTAGTGTGCCAACATATGAAGTGTCGGCACTCGAATGGAGAAGTGCCATTTGGTTTGATAACAGATGCCCCCTAATGTGTGAGGTCAGAGGGAGGCGATGGCCGATATACATTATAATCTCTATCTTTGGAGAACTCAGAAATCCAATGGAGCAAAGGTAGTACTTGAAACAAATACATAATAATGTCATATACAAAGTCATATCTGAGGATGATATGTTCAATATACTGGAACACTAGATCCTTTACAATATTTGAGTACATCATATAGTACGGGTACAAAACCACGTATATTACAAAGGTGTATTGAAGCCACAATATACAATAATGATGAGTCTTCAAAGATTTGGAAGCTGTGTACATAGGTAGAACATAATCTTACGCAACTTAGTCCATAAACAGGGAACTAAGTTCTTCATAAAGAATCCCAAAGAACCAGTACAATCCAAGCCATGTGAATAGATGTAGGTTGAAGTTGAACATGGATCGGATTCAACAGATTGTCAATCAATAGGTGATAATCAACAACTGAAGCAAAGGAATTCACCAATGATGAATGTGAATCCTAAGGTACAATCGTCAAAACTCTAGGTCTTCGTCGTCAGGAAGTAATGATGCGGAACCATACTATGATAAGGAAGGCAATAGATCCTCCAATGGATCACAAGAGTGACTAGGAACTGGGTAAAGGAAGGGAGACACAAGTGATAATAGATACAACAATGATGGGATCAGGATATATATCAGACATTGAGTTAAGTCCTTGAATAGTGAGAACAACGCAGAGATGACCCAACGCAGCTTTTAACTTTATAGATAGAACAACTAGACTTATCTGTCATGTAGGAAACATGATCAGATTCCCCAGGTAGAACTGATAAGAGGAGGAGTAATAAACTCAAAGTAATAATTGAACTGAAAGTGAACACTGAGACATGGGTATCAGGAGAGATAGAGAGTGTTATGTTCAAGGATGACATGCTGCCATGAACTGAAAACCAAGAGAAAACTTATTCCTTACCTTCCCTGTTAAATTTTAACGAGTCTAGGAAAGTCAACTCAGATCTCTCTTCAGTTTTTAACAAGGTTGAAGAGAAGAAGGAATAATGCTTGATAGTGTCACTTATTTGTGTATTTAATGAGCCTAAACTAGTACATGCTCAGTTGGTGTTTTCACATTTAGAGAGTCTAAAAACTCCAAAGAAGACTCCAGGGGGGTCCTTTTTCATCCAATTTAGTCTCCTAAGGCCGGAAAAGTATAAAACATACCACAAAAGAACTCTCTTAACTTCCATTGAAGAAAAGGTGAACATTTTTCATACTTAGTCAAGGAGGTCTGAAAAAGGTTAAATTACCACCTACCCAACACTCCTTCGAGAGCAGCATATAGCTTGAGTTTTATGAGTGTGAAGGAAAGCAAGATCACTCGGAAAGATCCATTTGAGTACGATAAATGGGGCTTACAACAATAAAATTGATGCTTTGTTCTTTAGTGTTTAATGAGCATGACAAATACATTAAGTACACTCGGAATCTTTTTCATGTTTACGTCTAGAGCACGAAAAAGAGAAAACTAAGCTCATACCGGGAGTTCCTTTTCCGTAAATTTAGTCCCTCAGGTCTGGAAAAGTGATAAACCTATGCCTGAGAATACTCTTCTCAATTCCGTAGAAAAGAGAGTGATCATTTCTCGTGTTATTCCGCATGGTCCGAGAAAGAGATAACCTACCACCAATGCGGATGCCCATTCACATATTCTTAATGAGCTTGAATGGACAAGTTAACTCAGAAATCAAGTTTGTTTTAAGGAGTCATACCTTGGCCTAAAGAAACTCCATAAGGGTGAGGAGTCCTATAAAGGGATAGCTTGTAAAAAGAGACCAAAATGTGGCTCCATTTGGCATGAAAATTAGCTAAAAGGATTCCCCTATACCTAAGACAGTTGTGGCATGAGTATCAAAAGACATCATAGGTTCTAAATGAGGATACTCATGAGAGGAAAGCCCTATCCATGAAAGAACGATGGTAAAGACAAGGAGCTAATGGTTTAAAATACCATAGTTCGTGGTTAAAATGTTGATTACTAAGTTTAAAATGGAATCATTATAGATGCAAAAATGCATGTGGAATGACATAAAACCATCCTATATGAGCAAAATACACTTTAAAATGATGAAAAACCAGTTACAAGGAAAAAATAGATGGGATTAGTTTGATAAAATATGAACTATAGGCAAAAAAACCACTTAAGAAATATAATTTCTATAAATAGTTCAAAAAACTAAATAAAACTCACCATTTTGAATTTTAGCCATAAGAAGCAAGTTTTTACCTCTACGTTCATTCGATCAGTGTGGACAATCCGGTGGACGAAATCCAATTTCGCAAGTGTCAGGTAAGACTACACCTTGAGCTCTTCAATTTGATCCTAGCAAATTTCAAATTTGAGTCCAAATTTTATATTTTTGAGCGCCCTAAAGTAAGGCACGTTGTGTACACGGGTTCGCTATATTGAAACTCATGTACACATGTTCTATACATGGGTTGCTCTGAAGGATAGTCACGTATAGTACATGACATGTCTAACTAGACAATCGTGTATGCTACGTGAAGGGGAAAAGAAGATATATAGAGTCAAAATTTTGAATTTTTATATGACGCTAAAGGTTCACAATGATTTATTTGCTAGGTGTGAAGATGGTGCTTGAATGGATGGAGCGTGAGCATGAGAATATGAATCAAGAAGCACTCTAGGATGCCCCCACTGTGAATGTTTTACGTTCAAGCGGGTTGTTAAAATTCTTTTGCACGTCACCTATGCGGGCCAATGTCCGCTTGCTAGAGTTCATGATAAACTATTGGGACCATGATTTAGGCATGTTTGACCTTCAAGTTGAATCCTTGGAGATTACATCAGAGGATATTTACTTCATCACCGGTCTATCACGACGGGAAGCTCCAGTAAACTTGGAGGGCACCGGTAGAGGCGGTGATCCTCTAAGTGTCCAAAACTACATTGATATATACTACGCACCAAGTGCCCAAAAGAGAGGGAGTTGCATCCCTATTGCACATATACGTGATCTTCCTTTACAGGTACTGACAAGTACCATAGTGAAGGTTGTGGGATCATCTTCTCTTCATCTCGCTACATGGAACCAAATTAGGTTGGAAGTGGACTGCATGCAGGGGGCTTTATATGATTGGTGTTTGGGAGTTGTCTCAATTTTGAGAAAGCAACTCTCTGACTGCAAGAGAGGAAGGAGGAATAACTTTGGGTATTCGAGCATACTAGTTTCCTTCTTCTTCGAGAGTGCCGAGATTGAGCCCTGCAATACCCCTACCAGTCTGATTTCCTCGTCAACCTAAGCCACTTCCACTACCGATAAGGGCACTTCTGCTTCATGGGGGGAAGGGAGAACCCAAGGATCAGTCCTATCAACAATCGTGGCTATGGACTTCCCCACACTAGTAGAACCGATATAGTTAACCGGGGCTAGAAAATCAAATGTGCCCATCAGTGATGCATACATTCCAGCCCCTAAGCTCTGTGCAACAAGTTTGACCTGATCAACCAATGGCATAGCGGACTCATTAGACTCCATGCGTCCTTTTTGAGTAAAATCGAGTTGGTCAACAGTAACCAACTTTCCTTCATGTGGAAAAACTACCACTCAAAAGACGACCGAAGCAATAGCATACATGGCATAATTCCAGCTTCTTCCCAAAAGCAAATTATAGTCCAAAGGTGTGTCAATCACTTCCACCTCAGCAGACACTACTTTCCCTGCCAGTTTAATTTCAAAATCTGGTAGGATACCATGCGGATGGAATGACCTTCCTTAAAAATCAGTAAGCAGAGTGTTTGACGGGGCCAGCTCTGGGGATCCGAGAGCTTTCCAACATGACAAAGACATAATGCATGTAGAAGCACCCTCATCAATAACTGCCCTTCCAATGGTATTTCCACCATGGATGACATCTATTGATAAGGCTACATGGTAAGGTAGGAAAAATTTAACATTAAACAAGTGAAATTTCGCCATGAGACTCGACGAGTCCATGCTGCCTAAGGCTGCTAAGAGGGCATCCTGTTGGGCAAGACAGCTCTGTAACACCTCTAAAGCTGACATTGCACAAGGTGTTTGGGTTAAGTCTTCAACCACGAAGTAGTTTGAAGCAGCCCTAGCATTAGGGTTATGCAAGGTCTTCTTAAAGACACCTTTCGGTATCTTAGAAATTGTTTTAGCAGGATTCTTGATTGTGAGAGGGTTAGAAGTTTCACCTATAGACTTACCCTTCTTAGAAGTCTCTATTTCATAGTTTTTATTCCTAGTCTGTATAAAATTCGAAGATCGAACCATGTTGATATAGTTGGGGTCAGGGGCACCTGGAGTGTCCCGTGCTACATTAGAAGCTGAAGCAGAGTTCTTCCCTTGGGGAAAAGGATCCTTCATGACAGCTGGTTGTTGAGATTTTAGCAGCTTCTAGGCTTGTTACATAAGGGTACAAAGGTGAGTGAGGTGATCCTCGTGGCACAACTTACACGGGAACTTCACCTTTTTTTTTCTTTCTTTCCCCCATCAGCATTGTTCGTGGGTTTCTGCTTGTTTTGATTTCCCTCCCCTTTCTTTCCTCTCTTCTTCTTCCCACCGGGCTGTTGATTTCCCTTCTAAGAGGTTTGTGCAAAATCATTTGCACTTTACGGGGAGGGGGCAGCCTTTGCTACGTCCGCCGTAGAATGCTTGACGGACAGTTGATGAAGCTGTTTGGCCAAAGACTCTAGATTAGGAGAGTTTACGGACCCAACCACACCATAGGCATGGGGTCCAGGCTTAGGTTTCTCTACATCGTGGGTATGCCTCGGTGCCTCAGGGATAATCTCATACAAGATCCCAGATTGTGAATAAATCAAATCCAATTACTGGGCCCTGAGAATGGCTTCTTCTTCGTTTGTCACTCTTGAAGTGGATACGTCCTTAGATATGTAAGGCAACAGGGATTTAAGGAACCACTCTAGTAATAACTCAGGAGGAATAGTGGCTTTTATAAGGATCTTTCACCTCCTTCTCTCTTAGATATGATCCGATATGTGGGTAGCCTTGTTCTGCCTAAAGGTAGATAACAAGTCCGTTCCAAAATCGTATCGGACCGGAAGCTGAAAGTGGCTAAGGAATGCACTAGACAAGTCCCAAAAACTACTAAACGCAGTAGAAGGCAACTCAATGTACCGTTTTGCTATAGTATTCGTTAAGGTTCTTTGGAATAGCCTCAACCTAACTGAATCTTCATTGAGTGAATTAGAAGAACTCCATAAATGAAAAGTGGTGGCATGAGCCCCAGGATCTTCAACAACTTTGCCCTCAAATTTAGGGATGTCCGATGGAAATTTGGTGGGGACAAGTGGCCATGAGGGGTCATGCCTCACTGGGTCATTCATCAATTTTGACAAATCTGGCAAGTTTAATGTTGCCAGGAAAGGAATCTTGGGTAGCACCGGAGCACTAAAAGTGTCAGTTTGTGGACTAGAGGGACTTGCCCCTGAATTCCCATATGTAAAGGTGGGGTTTCCCCTTGCCGCCAGTTGCGAAGTGGATGGATTGCTTTGAAACAGATTCCATCCATAAGCCACAACATTGTGGGTAGGAGGTGCAGTATATGAGGTTCGGGCTGTCCCAGCCAAAACTGGGGTTTGCAAAAAGGGGGAAGGTATCCCTCCGCTAAACAACAAAAAAGGAGAGCTTGTGAACGGGGCCGAGACCGAAGTTTGGAAACCTTGCCCGTAAGAGGTAGTGTTTCCAAACTGCACTCCTACATAAGAAGGTGATGGGCCTATGTATGGAGTGGATGGGGGAATATTCCCCCCATTCCAAGGAAATCCTTGGACAAAAGCCGAGGATCCTACCGGACCGTTCTGGGCAGTGTGAGGAAAGGAGGAGGGAACAATAGGCATACTGGGAATCCCAATAACCATGTCACCAAAAGCACCCGCTAGGCTTGTGGGAACCAACGGTTGGACCACCCGGCTCGCTGGAGTCAATGGCGTAGTAGGTATTCTAGATCTAGGGGCACTTACTGGGGGAGGTAGTACCCCTTCAGCTGGAAAGGCCGAGGTGAAAGCAAAAGAACTTTCTCCCATAGTAGACATTATCCTTCCCATAAGGACACCTAAAACAGGTGAATCAAAAGGCCTAACCTGGATGATCTTAGGATCGTTTAAGTCAGTCAAGGGTGTGTTAAAATTCCTTGCAAACTCGTCAGCCTGCAAGGCTTTTATCTCAACTGTATTAAAATCAAAACGGTTAGCTCTAAGTGTTGGTTCACCTGGAACTTCACTTACTCCTATCGGTTCAAATGAACCGTCCGTGTCCAATCTCTGCCTTTGAGGTGGAGGTGGATGTTCCAATGTGATGAGAGGAGGAAGGTTTTGCAACCTTCATGACCTTCTAATAGGTTGGTCCTCCACAATTGTAAATTTGACAATTCAAACCCTAAGGTCGGCTAAACACAGACAAACCACAGAGCAATCACTACGAAAATTCCTAAAGTCTCAACAGTCAGCAAGGGTAAAAGATATGCTTTCCCGAAGAAAGATGAAAAACAGTTACTTGGCATCCTTGAAGAGGTTCTTAGGCACAAGCAGAGGAATCACCCATTGCCCTCCTACACTTTCAACAAGGGTTACCTTCCAAGCCTGTCCAAGATGAACCAAAAATATCCTTCTGGTTTACCTAGGTATGAACCCTAGATGTCAAGAGACTAAAGGCTACCTTAGCTATACCAACAATCTGGGGGAACAGTCACAAGCCTGACTCGTACGCATGGGCAGGGTAGCTGAGCCCAAAAATCTATCTAGGACAGAATCCCCAGATGCCTAAAAGTCTTGATTTACGTTTCGACAAGGAATCAGAGGGTTATCTCCTCAGTCCAATTCCTCCACCCGGCCTCGTGCTTGACTCCTGTTTGAGAGGAGCTTCCCAAATACTATAGGTAAATATAAGGATTTACCTATCGAATGGTCCACTATGTATGAATTTTAAAACTTATAGGAAGATTACACTTCCTATCCCACAAGTCTAGCCTAAGCTAGTAGGTGAATGGCCGTAGAAAATAAAAAGTTACTAATAAATTTTAATTATTGCATTGATTTTAAGAGCTATTTCTTACTTAGAAGGAAGTGGAGTGAAGGACTATGATGTTTTTGACTCGATAATAAATATAAAAAGCAAAGGTGTATGTTTTCAAAGCAAATTATCACTACTAAAACAAACTTGTTTTTCTTTTTGTAAATATAATTGATGAAAATGCAACGATAAAGAGAACACCAAGACTATATTTTTGTAGTTTTTGAGATTATATTTTAAAAACTGAAAATAAAACTACTGTATGCAAAATCAAATGCAAAAGCTTTTAAGATGTTTTCTTTTCACTTTTTAAAAATTCTCAAAGACTACTATGCACCTAAATGCACAAAAAACTTGAGTATGCTTGAATTAAACAAACTGTATAAAGTAAGCAAAGTGAAGTAAACAGATTAAAAAGACCAAGAATCAACCACCTAAGGAAGACTTGGAACCCTAGCTTGGGCAGATATAATGAAAGGAAATCACTGAAAACACACAAAGGCAAGTGGAACACCAATCATTATCTGAAAATAGACTGGGATAAACAACATCTGGAACCTTGATCACTGATTTAGACAACGAACACTTAAACCTATAACCCAAACAGGCAAATCCACTTCAAGTTGCAAACAGGAAGACAATCCAAACAAAAGAACTCAAGGGCTTTACAAGAAAGCACAAGGTGTGGCCAACAAGGTCATCAAACTCACATTACAGTGCTTAAAAGGAAGACCAACCAGCAAACAGAGCTTATAGAGGGACAGGGACAAGCAAACCCTAACCCAAAAATTCCAATGCTAAGGCTTGTATGTGACTGTGTATAAGGGAAACCCGCGTACTATATGCGACTGTCCTAGAGAGCAACCCACGTATGAAGGCCTATGTATGTGACTATATGCAAGAGCAACTCACGTACAGGTCGAAAATTTTCTAATAAAAGAAATTTTTTCAAGGTCTTCAAACACTATCCTAAGCATGAACCAAGACAGGATACCACACACAGACTCAAGGCAAAGACTGGGCAACGATAATCAGAAATAACCCACAGCAGTCTGGGCTCCCCAGTGGAGTCGCTAGTTTTGTTGTTCAGGAATAAACACCCTTACAACCGAGGGTTTGAGGTTACCAACTTACTCTTAAAACTTGTAGACAATCAACTTTAAGGTACAGAAAGGAAATAGGAAGATATGATGGACTCACCCGATTAATGATGGCTGATCCAAGCTTTGTCTTCTCCCGATCTACTCCTCTCCAAAGCTTTCAGGGATGCACCTCCTTCACCTGCAAAGAGCGAATCATCCAAGTACAATCTTATACATGTATATATGACAAGTTAGATAAACAATATATAGAGTGCTTAATCATAAATATTCACCAAACCATGATACATGAAAGAGACCCAACACAAAGTTGGAAGAAGGATTCTCTTTATTAACAATAGTGAATGAGATAAGTGTACAACCCAACGCCTGAAACAAGGACTCCTCTACAACTAAAGGATTCTGAGTTCTGCTGCTCCAAAGACTTCTGAAGATATACCACCAGCATAACTTTGCTCTCCAAGTATGATTGATTAATGCCCTCCCCAAGGCTTCTATTTATACTTAGGGAAATAGGGCAGTTTTGAAGGTTGAGGAGGTTGAGACGGTTAAGATAGTTAATGATTAGGGCTTAAAAAATCTCCATTAATTGTTTTATATTATTTTTAATGTCGAATGGATGCGTACGCGAGTATTGATACTGGAAATTTGCGTATGACACACAAGTTTCTATAAGAGAAACCTGCGTACAGATCTGTGCGCGGGTTGCAATGATAATACTCGCATACAGTATGTGATATGCTGTGGAGATATTCGCGTACGTACGTGAGTTGCTGTGGAAAGAGTCGCGTACAACAATCAACATATAAAAAGGTAAAATGGCAAGCTGGGTGGATAGTGAATGCATCTCATGTCATGCCCATCTATAGTGTTTAGGCAACCTTCAATCCATAAATTTCCTTTTGTGTGCCAACATATGAAGTGTTGGCACTCGAATGGAGAAGTGCCATTTGGGTTGATGACAACCACCCTACCACCCTAATATGTTTTTATCAAACTTCCAAATCTTCTTATGTCTTCAATTCAGTCACTGGTTTCTCATCACTTTCGTGGTTGTTGTATTCTTTTGCTGCTACTACATGGATCTAAACTAGAGATACATTTAACTTCCAATCCATGCATATGATTTTATATATTTTATTAGTAACAACATTCATCCAATATTTATGTCTCTTCATCAACAAACACATCCCATTCATAAAACGTGTCTCTTGATTTACTCTATTTTAATCTATTAGTCATGCCCTATTTATTTTAACACTATTTAATTAATTCTTCTTGTGTATTAAATAATATAGTCACATCCCTTTTATTAATCATAACTCTTTTTATGATTAATAAACTCTGCTTAAGAATTAATATACTTTTGTTTATATCTGCTACAGGATTAAACTATGTTTATGAGTAATAAATCTTAGTTTATTTATATGAATAATAAAACTTTGTGTAACGACCTTTTCACATGAGAAACTCTTCCACAATTTCCTTTTCTCTAAGACCTTTCCGCATTTATTTCTGCAAATATTTCTGCAAAACATTTTTCTGATTCTACAATTACTTTTCCACATTTATCTTTCTGCAAACTATCCTTCTGCAATTAACCTGCTGCAACGATATTTCCACAATCTATGGGAATTCCTTCCTTTCACAATTGCGGGTTGCAGGTTGTGGTCCTGCCTTTGAAATTTTTCAAAATAGGCTTCCGCATTTACTCTTTCCGCAATCGTCCTTTCCGCAATTGCAGATTGCGGGCATGCATTTCTCAAATTTCAAAAGATGACTTCCACAATTATCCGTCCAGGACATTATTTCCATAGTCTGTAATGTCCCTTTTTCGAAATTTATTAAAATGACCATTTTTTAACTTTTTCTTTATTTCGACCTTTGACTATTTCTGATGTCTAGGTCTCCAAATTGGCTCAAATGCTCCCAAATATTCTAAGAAGGTATATGACTGATATTAAGACTTGAATATGATTTTCAGAGATGATTTATGTCCCTCCAAAAACTTCGGCAAGCTGGTTTAATATTCTGGCCAAGGTGGGAGTTTTTACTAGCAAATTGGGGTTCCAATCCCCCCTGGGTAAATGCTGGAAATGGTTTCTCAAATGCTCCCAAACCCAATCAAATTTTTGAACAGAGGAAGATGATTTTTAACAAAAACAATTTAATCTCTCATATGCATCATTATTCACTTTATACAGGCTATTATTACCCTCTCCAAAACAACTACAGAATCACTAATTCGACCCTTGGGGAAATGGCACCAAATCTTCTCCAAATGCAATTAAACTGAGTAAAATGACCTCAAATGCTGAAGCACTGAACATGAAACTTGTAATACTCATAAATTACAATCCATCAATCATGAATATATGAAATAGACAATGTCCCATTCGAAATAATCAACATTACCATCGCATACAACAATATAGTGGGGAAATGGTCATTGTTTGCTCATTAATATTCACTTTTACATACAAACCTTTGGTATTTAGACCTGATACTTTCTAATAATGAATACCAAATCATATTAAACTTATTACAATCAGAAATGTACCATGAGAAGCTCGAAATCATTAGCATTCAATGGCATACATCAATCTAGTAGGGAAATGGTCATTGTTTGCTCATTAATAATCACTTTTACATTCAACCATTTGATATTTAGACCTGATACTTTTTTAGAATGAGTAAATGATCATATTAAACTTATTCCAATTAGAAATGGATCAATATAATCTCTCCCAGAGAGTACAATAGCTCACCCAAAGCGCAATCCCTCCATGAGCAAGAATGTGCAATAAAAACTGGAAATGGTTGAGAGAAAGTGTTGCACTAGAAGGAACCACGGGCTTCCCTATAGCTTACACTTACAAATATAAATTCCATTAAATATCCATGAAATACCCAAGTGGCCTCTCCAAACACCAACTTGGATGAGAATCTTTCACCCTCGAAATTGGCTAAGGCAAGAAACTAGTCATCCACTCGCTCTCTCAATTCACAAATGCAAATTTCTCAAATGATCAAAAGTTGCCTTCATTCTTTGTTATTGAAATTTATAAATTTTCCAAGATCTCTATGGGTCGAATTCCTTCCAAGAGATGCATTCCAACCTTAGTTGGGAAGAGATTCCAAAGAATGCCACTTGTACAACAATTCCTAGTCTCCCATTGTAACGAAAATAAATAATTAAATAAATTATNTTACAAAGATGTCTTGGCCTTAAATATGGCTTGGACATTCATGATGAGGAGACGCCTCCTTTCATACTAACCTAACTTATAAATTATTTAATTATTTAATTATTTATGCTCATTACATTGCCACTTCCTTTAAGGGAGCTTTGTCCTCAAAGCTTAAGTATTCTCCTAATGTTGGTTTTCATTCTGACTCGGTGTCGGTATTAGAATCAGACGAGGTCTCTTGAGTAGAGACTTGCACTTCCTCTCCATTGATGATTTTTCACTGTATTGTCTGATTGTTCCTACATTTATGACTGAGGGTCCAGTCATCACCACATCGACGACATATGTTTTTATTTTTTTTTTCTATTATCAGAGTAACTGTTAGATGACTTCGATCTATTTTCCATTTCATAGGCATATGATTGGGGTTTGTGGCATTGATGACTGGGTGACCAAGTATCTGCACAGTACCTACATTATGTCTCTTTTTCTTGCTGATAATGGTTATCGCCTCTTGTTTTACTTCCTTCCAATTTGCGTTCTGCAGATTTCGCTTTATGTCTTGCTACTTCTACGTTAGGTATGTCATTCAAATTCAACTCTTTTTTGAGGTATGGTTTAACACCTCCTAAAAAGGTTTCGAGTCTTTGATTGTCAGACAACCCAAATACTTGTGTGGATAAGGATTCAGACTGATGTGTGAATTCCTCAATGCTTCCAGCCTGTTGTAATCTGGTAATTTCACTGAAAAAATCATCTTCTTTGATTCCTTGAAACCTATTAAAAAAATCATTTTTGAACAAGTTCTAGGTGTAGGTAAAATTATCTCTCTTCCACCATAAGTACCAATTATAGGCGTACCCTTACATATGCATTGACGCATATTTCACCTTATCCTCATCAAATTGAATATTGTAAATGTTGAAGTATTCTTCAGCTTTGTTTAGCCAAGCAATGCATTGGTCTTCACTCCCATTGTATTTCGACAACTATATTTTTTCCTTAGGTGGGTACAATTTGTGAGGACGATATTGATTTCCTTTTGCCTTATGATTTGATGGTGGCTCTGAACTACTGGATGATGAAAGTGACATATTTCAACTGCTTCGCTGTTGGTGATGATTTTTAGCCTTTTTATTCTCTACTATCTTACTGATATCATCTATTTTGTTGTTTAATCGTGCCTCCATATCTAGCAGTACTATTGTTTCTATCTCTTGCTTAAGCGTCGCATTTTTAATCTTTATTTCTTTTTGCAATTCTTCTTGATTCGTTGTGAGTGTTTCCTGGGTGGCAACATGAAATGAGGCATCTAACATGTCTGGACTGTTGACTTGGTCCAGACTAGGTATGAGATTTTGTAACATCTCGATTAATGTATTATGGTTCTGCATCATGGTGCTCATGTTCTCTGTTAAGGTGTTTATGTTTTGAGTCATGGTACTCATTTTGTCATCCAAGTCTTTTTTTTTTGCTCAAGATGTCAAATTTGTCATCCGGCCTTCTTTCTAGTACCAAAACAAGCTCGTCTTTGAGAATTGTGTTGTTATTTTGCATCTCTTCCTTCAATCATTTTTGGTTAGCGACAAGAGACTTGATGTTCTTCTCCATTTTTTCGATTTTCTCTTTTAGCTCCGCCATGGTCTTGGACCTTGTATGCAGAGATGTGTACTTCGAAGTTATTTTGGCTTGTGAGGTGTGAAATTTTTTTTTCAAAAGATGGTGAGGTTTAAGGAATAATAATTAATTATTACATAATAAGATATTTATTTTATTATTTTATATAATAAACAAAAAATTGAACTATTATAAATATAGTATAATAATTCAAGTCAAAGCAAAAGTTGAGTTGAAGTTGGAAAGCAAAACCATGTGTTGGTTTACTTTATCTTTTTTTTTTTTCTTCCTTTTGTTTTTTTTAACTTTTTTTTCTTTTATCTTTTATTTTTAACTTTTTTCTTTCTTTTCTTTTCTTTACTCTTTTTTTGTACGTTTTCTTCTTATTTTTAGGACAATGCCCTATATTTTAGGGAAAGCTTAAAAACTAAATTTACACAAAGTGTGAATATGGCCAAGGCCGTATAGCTCTCATACCACTTGGAGAAACCAAGTCCGGTTGATCCCTTAATAAGGGAATCC
>LPNX010221223.1:175614-205229 GCA_001517045.1 Pseudotsuga menziesii | reverse complement strand
AGAAAAATAATTAAATCTCATAAGGGTATGGACCTATAACATTTAACTAATAAAAGGCCACTCACTCCTAGCCTGGTGGTCATGGGACAGAGAGGTTCCAGTTGTTGATGCCCTAGAGAAAAAATACATGAGTTGTGGTTTGGATATAAAGACCTCAAAACACAATTTGAGACAATTGAAATTCAAGTAGTAAGATCAATGTGAGATTGAAGGTTTTCTATGTTGTCATTTCACCAAGTGTAATTAGAAAACATAACAAAAAAAAGTATTTGGTATTAAATCAGATAAACATACAAACCGGTAGATAAATCGTGTAAGAGAATATGAAAAATGGCATCCATATCCATATCCAGATCAATAGGAAGAGAAGGTCATGGAGGGCCACTTTCAAATGCAACCTTGCTTGAAGAGATGAGGAATATTCAAGCATTTTTGTGGACCATGGAGGTTGCATAGAGAAGAATATTTGACATGTTATATGTCAACAATATAGAGGAAGAGCCTCAAAGAGAAGAATAAGAGGTAGAGCTTGAAGAAGAGGGAGTTCAAGAGAGATTGATCGAAGCAATCATGGCAGATAGTTCTATACTAAAATTTTAAGTACATATGTATGAAGGTAGCGTGAATGTATAGGAGTTGACTTATTGGACCAATGCTATGGATAAATAATTTGAATTCAAGAATGTGGATGATGATAAGAAGGTAAAAAAAATTGTGACCATACTAAAGCGCCATGCATCACTTTGGTGGGATGGACTACAAGCCGAGTGAAAGAACAGAGGCAAGATAAAAATTAAAAGATGGGATTGAACGGTGGAAAAATCAAAATGTAGGTTCATGCCTAAAGACTACTAGGCTTATGTTTAGACAAATGCATAATATTACGCAAAAAATAATGTTAAAGAATATATTGAATAATTCTATAGGTTTAAAATTATAGTTGGCCATATTGAAAGATGATGGTGAGAATGTAGATAGATATATTAATGGTTTAAGATTTGGTATTCAAGATGAAATCATTCTCTTATCTCCCAAGACGATTGAGAAACCATATCAATTTCCCCTCAAAGTAAAGGATAAGTTGTAAAGGAAGTAGAGTCCATGAGGAAGAGGACAACAAAGAGGAAGAGGAAAACTACAAGTGCATAAAGAAGAAGCCAACAGCTTATGACAATAGGAACAATCCTCACAAGGTAATGAGTCCTTTAGAGGTAGAATAACTTACTAAAGAGGTAGAGGTAGAGGTTTTTTTGAAAAATGTTTTAGATGCAATAAATATGTTGATCATAGATCTTATGAGTGTCTAGAGAATTATTCAACAAACCAAGGGAGTGCACATATTATCCAAGATAAAGACGAGGGTGTGGAATCACCTTCTCATGAATATGCACCAAAGGTTGGAGAGACATATCTTATGATGATATTTTAACATAAAACCAAGAAGGAGATCTAGGACCCTACACAAACAAATACATTATTTAGGACCATGTGCAAACCTATAGGTAAATGATGCAGGGTTATTATTGATATTAGAATCAATGTCAACCTTGTGTCCATAAAGATGGTTGAAAAATAGGCTTGAAGAAAACAACACATCCTACTCCCTACAAGGTGTCTTGAATGCAAAAGGGACATCAAGTCTTAGTGAATGATCAATTCCAAGTGGAGTTTCATATGGGGAGTTATTAAGATCAGCTAATTTGTGATTTTATGACTATGGATGTTTTCATGTTTTTTTAGGCATACCTTAGCAGTTTGACAAGAAGGAAATTCATCATGAGAGGATAAATACCTATACTTTTAAGAAGGATAGAAGGAATCACACACTTGTACCTTTAAAAAATGGAAGGTTCAACGAAATAGGTTAGTACTAAACTGCTAATGGTTATTGGAAAGGGATTCTTACATCAAATCAAGAATGAGGAGGTAAATTTTGCATTAATTGGTACCCCAAGAATGATAATTACTAGCATAAAGTTAACAAATTTACCTATATCAATTCAAACTTTATTGGGTGAATTTGTTGATATTGTTGTGAATGATTTTCCTAGTGAACTATATCCAATAAGCAACATTATCCATCACATAGATCTCATCCTGGGAGCCAATTTACCAAAAAATAAAGCATACCAAATGACTCCAAAAGAGAATGAGGAAATCAAGAATCAGGCATAGGAATTATTGGATAAAGGGTTAGAGAAATTTTCTATGTGTTGTTCCTACGATGTTGAGTCCAAATATAAATCGGGGTTGGAGAATGTGTACATATTCTAGGGCCATAGATAAGATCACAATCAATCATAGATTCCCTTTATGTCATATCAATGATTTGATGGATTGTTTGAGTGGTGTAAGGTATTTTTCTAAGATAGACATAAAAGTGGATATCACCAAATAAGAACAAGAGAGGGTGATGAACGGAAAACAACATTGAAGATTAATGATTGGCTTTATGAGTGGTTGGTTATGCCAGTTGGGTTGAAAAACACTCCAAGCACCTCCATGAGGATCATGAATGAAGTACTTAAGGATTTCACATGTAAATTTGTTAGTCTTTTTAGATGATATTTTGGTTTATAGTTGATCAAAGTAGGGTCATCTTAGAAATCTTAGATTTATTTTGAATCGATTGCAAAAAGCTAAGTTATAAAGCAATCTTAAGAAGTGTACTTTCATGAAGATAGAGTTTATCTATTTTGGTTTTTTTATACCACAAGAAGGATTGAACATGGACAAAGAAAATTTCAAATCCATAATGGAGTTCCCTACTCCAGGAAATGTATTTGAGGTAAGAAGCTTCATGGTTTAGTTAGCTTCTATATAAAATTTTAAAAAAAATTTAGTGGTATTTTTGCTCCAATTGTGGCAATAATTAAGGGAAATAAACATCTATTCCAATGGAAAGAGATAGATGAAAAGATATTTCAATTACTCAAGAATAAGATTAATAAGTAGCCTATTTTAGCCTTACTAGATGTTAATAAACTTTTCCAAGTTGAATGTAACGCGAGAAGGACTGTTATAGGTGTTGTTTAAGTCAAGAAGGAAAACCAATGGCCTACTTTACTGAAAAAATTAATTATGCTAAAATAGTATTCCTTGTATCACAATGAATTTACTTTTGTTATCAAGCATAAAAAGTGGATAGTCTGATAAAATTGCAAATGCATTAAGCAAGACAAATCTGTTTTTGCATGAATTCCAAGTGAATGTCTTGTGATTTGATGGTTTAAAGGAAATGTATGGGGAAGATGCATATTTCAAAGAAGCATATGAAACCTGTGAGAATCCCATGAGCAGAGATAGAAGCCCATGGATGGACTATATGATAAAGGAAGTATTGCTATTCTAAAGAAAGGAAACTATGCATTCCAGAATGTTATATGAGAGATAATTTGATAAAGGAGAAGCACAATGGTAGTTTGGCAGGACACTTTGGGAAAAATAAGACATTTGCTAAATGAATGCAACATATTTTTGGCTAGGAATGTGAGTTGATGTGAAAAGGTTTGTTGAAAGGGATAGGATATGCCATCATGCCAAAGGAAGAATCCATACCACATGATTATGTCAGCCTTTTCCTATTCCCAGTAGGCCATGGGATTCCATAAGTATACATTTTGTATTAGGATTTCCTAAAACTTAGAAAGGTAATGCTTCAATTTTTGTTGTTGTTGATAGATTCTCCAAAAGGGCACATTTTATATCTTGTACTAAAACAAGTGATGCAACTAACATTGCCAACTTGTTTTTCAAGGAAGTAGTGAGATTGCATAAACTTCCTAGAAATATTATTTATGTCACAGCTACACAATTTGTTGGTAATAAGTTTGGAGTTGTAAAACGTTGGGTACACATCTCAATTTCAATTCATATTACCACCCAGAGACAAACAACCAAATAGAGGTAGTTAATAGAAGTCTGGGTAATATCTTAAGGAGTTTAGCAACTGAACATCTTAAGAGATAAGACAAAGTACTTGCACCAGCAAAATTTTCTTATAATGATTCACCAAATAGGAGCATAGGTCATAACCCATTCCAAATTGTATATGGTATGAACCCAAGAGGAATTTATGGGTTGAGAAAAATTGGAAAGCAAGAAATTAGGAGTGTTGATGGTGAGTAATTCACAACATCCATACAAGAATCGCATGAGAGAGTCAAGCAATAGCTACAAGATTACACCAATAAGTGTAAGCAAAAGGAATATTTAAGGAGGAGAGAGATAACCTTTAAAGTTGGAGATTTGGTTTTCACACACTTAAGAAAAGAAATATTTCCAAAGGGTGAATACAATAAACTAAAATTTAAGAAGATTGGATCATTCAAGGTGTTGAGGAAATTTTCTTCGAATTCCTATGAAATAGAGCTTCCACACAACAATGGAATCTCTCCATTTTTAATGTTTCATACCTGTATCCTTAAATGGGAAAAGAGGATATTTTTGCAAATGCACCTAAAACTATAATTGATTAGACAATGCATTGGGAGAAATAGCTAGTTACGACACCATCAAAGAATATTGAATCAATCCTAAACCAAAAGGTAGTGAAGAAGACTAAGGGAAATGAGTACCTTCAATACTTAGTCAAGTAGAAGAACCAACCGCTTGGAGATGCCACGTGGATGAAAACAACATATATATCTAAGTATGGAAACATCAGTGTTGAGCAACTCATGGACAACAAGATCCCATGAATAAGTCTTTGTTGCTTGGGAGTCTAATGTAGGTGTGTCATTTTAAATTTAAATTTCATTTTGCAATAGTTCTAGAAGGTTTTAGTTTCACAAACCGTGAGGAGGAATTTTACTGTTGTAACCTCCTTCATGCTTTGTAGGAGTCAATTTTAGCAAGAAACTAATGTTAAAAGGGGATATGAACCTATATGTTCAAAGGTTCAAAACACCTCCTCGTGTAATGTATAATTTTTTGTAGTATGTTCACAGAGATTAATGAAATTGCTCAGTCATTGACTCTATATTTCATAAGTTCTATGTTCATGTTTCGATATCAGTTTTTTTGTGTGTGTGATTGTTTTTTGAGAATGAATGAATTCATAGAAGGTGTGAATCCCTTGTTTGATTCATGAAATCATTTGTGAAGGTCATCGAACCTATAAATA
Organism: Pseudotsuga menziesii; assembly: GCA_001517045.1. Classification (NCBI taxonomy): domain Eukaryota; kingdom Viridiplantae; phylum Streptophyta; class Pinopsida; order Pinales; family Pinaceae; genus Pseudotsuga; species Pseudotsuga menziesii. The sequence goes on along the minus strand of LPNX010221223.1, from coordinate 200,104 downwards.
TAAATGTCACATTCCATATTAAAATCAAAGGAGAGACAACTCACGTCGAGGCTCAATTGTGTTCTTATCATTCTTGGAAAAAGAGATAAATCGCACAAGGGTATGGACCTGTAGATTTTAACTAAGAAGAGGCTAATCGCTCCTAGACTAGTGGTTGTGGGACATATATGGTATTGAAGTTTTCTTGTGCTTTCATTTGAGAAAGTATAATTTAAGCATATGTGTGTGTGTGTGTGTGTGTGTGTGTGTGTGTGTGTGTGTGTGTGTGTGTGTGTGCTAGAATCTCCCTAACTTGTGGGAGTAGACTTTTTGTTTAAGAAACCATGACCTAGAGGCATTTAAGTCGTCAAAATAACATGGGAATCTCACATGTCCTGGACCACACCAACCCTCAACTGGTTGGATTATGGGTGTCTCCTCCCAACTAGCTCACCCCTAAGGGGAATTTAACCCTATTCTCACTAATGATGATACCCACACCTTAATCGAATGAGATAATGGGAATTTACACACACACACACACACACATAATTACACTTGGTCAAATGAAAGCACAAGAAGCCTTCAATATCTCATCGACAATATCTACATGAATTGTCATTGTATTCAAATCATAGTTCAAGTCTTATTTCTCCATAGCATCAATGACTCAAACCTATATGTCCCACAACCACTAGTCTGGGAGCGATTAGCCTCTTCTTAGTTAAAATATAGCAAAGAGAGATTTGCACCATAACTGAACCTTTTAATTTTTCCTAGACATATACCATCACCCAATCACCCAAGGGACTAGCTAACATATTGATTTGCATTTTTTCTGTTGGGTGTTTTAGCTCATACATATTTCCTCATTTAATGATTTTTTCCTAGATTCCTAATAGAAACTATGTATAATCATTTTTCCCTCAACACTAAACCATACCTCCTATGGAAGAGGTCGATTCCCACTCAACCAACATAAACACGTCCTTGTTGGTTCATACAACTACCATTTTGATCATTAATATGCATGGTTGTTGTGTTCAGTGAATATCAATGCTGCCACTTATGTCACTTTGGTTAGTTCTTACTTGAGGCGTAAAAGACACATGAGAAGAGTGGTCTCATGGATATGTTTTTTGGTTTGTATGAGTAGATTTTATCAATCATCTTAGGCCTATAGTTGTAGAAATCTCCATCACATTTTGGTCTCGTTTATCATTTGGTAATAAAATCAGAAGGACTGATGTTTTGCTTTCTGGGGTTTCTCACCAATTATGAGTCTTCTGAGTCATGTCTAGGTAAAATAATATGATTTCCCTTTTAGTGTTGATTGGGTATTTTCTATGTTTTCATAATGTCCAATCACAACATTCAAGTGTAATATGTAATGGAATTATGGATTTTTATTTCATCTCTTTCTTATTTTATGAAATATAGACTTGTTTCCAAAGTAGACCTAACGTTTAAAGTTTTTTTTTTAGATTGGGGATTTTCAAGAATAATATAAACACATTGAATTTCAAAGTACCCCTTTTCTCATGTAAGGACGAGTAACTTGAATTAATTTTGTTTTTAACTTTGAGTCATTAAGATGGGTTGTTTAATGGGTTTCTATTGTTACTAAGAACATGGAATCTATGATGGTGAAACATGTAATACCCCGGTCTTGACCCCATTCTCATTCACGTTGGGATCTCTCACTCAGCTAAAGGTGGCTAAGCTCTCTCCTTTGCGTTTTCTACAGTTTTTCCATCTTTCTCCATGCCCAGAAATTCGTTTTGGTCTTGATGAGTGAATGTGTAGCAAGGATTCACGATTTGGGGGTTTTAGGAGGCACTTTTGTCTTCCTCGTGCAGTTGGAGCTTGCTCTGCATTTACCTCCACATTTTTCTATCGTTTCCTCATTTTTCCATACCCAGAATTTAGTTTCTGGAGTTGTGGAGTGAATGGGCAAAGGAGACCCATTTTTTAGGTGTTTGGGGAGGTTGTTTTTCCCCTGTAAATCCTAGAGTGTTCTCAAGGACCATTACTTGGTTTCGGATACTTGGGTCCTCAATTCTGTATTCGAAGAACTACTCATGATGAAGCTCTTGATCGCTTGCCAACTGCAGCAACATGTGTGAATCTTCTTAAGTTGCCTCCCTACATTTGTAAAAATGTTATGCGGACTAAGTTGCTCTATGCAATCAGTGCTGATGTAGGATTTGATCTTAGCTAGCTAACCTGTCAATTTGATGCCTCAAGCAATCATTTTTTGGTAACTATTGGATATTTACTGATAGGTACTTTATATATATTGTTCATAGTGTATTGTAGGGTATGGCTTTATTCTAGGAAATTTTGTGTTCAAGTGCATCCTATAATGGTTTTTGTGTTTTAATATTTTTGTTAAGAGAACGGTTTTAGTTTATGTATTTTGGGTTTGGATTTTTGTGTGTTTGGGTTGGATTGGCTTAGCTTTTAGTGTTTGGATTTCAATAATAATGTGGATTTTAGTAATAAGGGACTTTGTTTTTTATATACCTTGGTTATATCTTAAATTGTAGATATAATTTTTTTTAACATAAAAAGCACTAAAATAAATTAATTTTCATTTAATCCACAATATGTTTAATAGTATATATAAGTTTTTTTAACATAAAAAGCACTAAAATAAATTAATTTTCATTTAATCCACAATATGTTTAATAGTATATATAAGTTTTTTTAACATAAAAAGCACTAAAATAAATTAATTTTCATTTAGTTCACAATATTTTAATGTCGATTATAATTTGCACCAACATACTTTGTTTTTATAAACATTTCAGATTCCAATTCAAATTCATTAGGGTAAAAAACAAATCATCAAGGTTATATAAAGCTTAAAAAAATGCTTAAATCTTAGCCAAAACAAAAGCTACCATTTCATATAATTACAATAGAAGATAGCCTTCATTTTGTATTCATATTTGTGAGTTTGATGAAATGCTTATACTTGTTACTTAATAATGAACCTATGTTGGTCGTATTTCAAGTATTCCCAAATTATAACTTATTTACATTGTCAGCATACATAAATCATATTGTAAGTCTTTGAGATCATGTTTTTGTTGCAAACCAAATCACCTTGGAAGATAATGTGGATAAATTCGAAACTTTCGATGAACGACCAACATACTTTTATTACCTCTTTTCTTTTTTATTGACAAATTATACTATGGGTTATGTCTAGATATAACGTCATTATAGTTTATTTAGTGTTAATTGTTAGTAGAGACCATGCCTCACATCCTTGCACATGGAATCTCTAATTAGACAATCCTCCTCTTTATGAAGAGAAGGCGTATAAACACAATGGCCAAGGTGTGGAGGATATGTTTTATCTAGTACGTAATTCCTTCACCCTAACGCTCATATCTCTTATTAGACAATTCACAAAGACGTAATGACCATTCTAGGTAATCCAATGCAAATATTTTAATCCTTTTGCAGTCTCATATCTCTTATTAGACAAGTCACAAAGACACAAAAGATGATGGCCATTCTAGGTAAGCCTGTGCAGGCCTTTTAATCCTTTTTCCTAAGTAAGTATCTCTTATTAGGAAAGTCACAAAAACACAATGGCCATTCTAGGTAAGCCTATGCAAGTCTTTTAATCATTTTTCATTCTCATATCTCTTATTAGACAAGTCACAAAGACACAAATGCCATCCTAGGTAAGCTTATGCAAGTCTTTTAATCCTTTTGCATCGCAACTTGTATTAGAAGAAAAAAAGGGAAATAAAGTATAATGAAAGAAAAAAGAAGCACTACAAGGAGGGCTTGAAAGTCACAAAGACCATAAGGCCATTCTAGGTAAGCCTATGCAAGTCTTTTATTCCTTTTGCATTGTAACTTGTATTAGAAGAAAAAAAGGGAAATAAAGTATGACGAAAGAAAAAAGAAGTGATAGGAGGGCTTGAAATTCACAAATACACAAGGCCATTTTAGATATAGATAATCCTACGCAAGTCTTTTAATCGGAGTGAGCTAAATTCCATACGATTTGCATCTTCTTTGGTAGTTTTTAACGAAATCCGACGATGGGAAAATAACTTAAATTGCAATTTATGTTGCTGGAATTGCAATTTTCATCACAGGAATGGATTCAACGACCTCAATTACCTTTGGGGCACCTTGAATATGCAATTCCAATAACCCAAAATTAAGATTTGAACAATTTCGCTCAATTTTTTTACCAAAAAAAACCACGAAAATTTTGATACAATATACAACTTTAACTCACTCTATTTTAATCCATTCAACTTGTATTAGAAGAAAATAGAGGAGAAAATAGCACTAGAAGGAGGGCTTGAACCTCCAACCTTGTGGTTAATAGCCACACACTCTAACCAAGTTATTCCACCATCCGGTTATTATTAGAAGAAAATAGAGGAGAAAATAGCTCTAGAAGGAGGGCTTGAACTTCCAACCTTGTGGTTAACATCCACACACTCTAACCAACTGAGTTATTCCAGTGTCAGTTGATTATTATGCTAACCCTCTTTTCCAATATATTGTTGGTTGATTATCATGCTTAACTTCTTTTCCATTGTATCATTCGCTTACTTGGTAACCAAGAACGTTTGCAGAGCTTCGGCATTGCAGCTTACTATAATAGATCAGATGCAAGTCATCTCTTCCGAAAGGTAAAAGAGATTGTTTCATTTCTGGGATTTGAACTTGGGTCGCTTGGGTGAAACCCAGGTATCCTAACCGGACTACACGACAACGTAAATATTGTAATCTAGCATATTACTTACAACCTTGGCTTACGAAATGGCTCATTCTATTCCATCGAATGCCTAAACCAAAACTAACTCCACTATGATAATTTTAATTAGTGAAAATCAATTGAAATTTTTTTCATTAGAAACAAGCCCACCGGGGCTTGGCCAAAGGTGGGGCATCCCGTACTTGAAGGTGTCAATCAGATGACATACGCCCCATATAGGTTTTAATCTTGATTTATTTATTTACCTTGTTTTGTGGATGAGTGCATTGTACCTGGGGTTTATAGTGGCATTCTAACAAATTTGATCTCGAAAAACAAAAAAAATTGCCCAATCTCAGTCATTAAAAAAACAAAAAATTCCATGCTCATCAAAATTCACTAGATGAAAACCCTTTCATTCTAAGGTGAGGCGCAATTCTAATGGCAATGAGAAAACAAATGAATATTTAAGGTTTGGAACCAAACTTAGGATCGTGTTGCTTATATGCATGTTGAACCCTAATTTGCGCACAAGCAAAATAACTTCTCTTATTCGCCAATCACGAAAGTAGTGAATCCATTTAAAAGAACATCTATATATCTTGTGTCAATCATAGGTTTGGTCAAATGTGAGGTAGAGATGAATATGTCATAAATCTTCAATATTGTATTGTAGAGTTGTAAACATCATCTCCCTTTCTTAGTTAGCCCTCTATTTGTTCAAATAGACCAGAAGATCAAGTGAGAGAGTAAAATTTCCTTCCAAGACAAGTATCGTGTCTATCCCAACAATGACGTTACCTCATGAACCCACCAAGTTCCAAGCCAAACCTTGGCTAACCCAAGGGAAGCCCTTCAGAAACCCTCTCCAAAAATTTGAATCATTCCTAACTTGTTTATTTGGTTTTCATATCCATTCCAGAATGTTGTCTTTGAGATATTTGCCTTTCAAAACCTCACACCACAGGCCTTTTTCCAAATAGACCACGCCACAATATTTTCATGTTTAAGGTTGTACTGAACCAATGAAGTTTTCATATTCCAACCACCCCACTTTTTCGGCTTGGACAATATTTCTCAATTAGCAAGATGATAATTCCCACCATCATTTTTCCCAAACCAAAAAAAAGTAAACATAATTCTCCTCATAATAATGAGAATAGCTTTCGTGATTTGAGCCATAGAAAACCAAAAGACCGGTATCACTATGAAAACAACTATAATTAGAGTTAGTCTACCTCCTGAATAAAGCATCATGTACTACCAATGACAAATCCTATTCTCATAATTCTTCAACAACCAAAGCCAAACATTAAACATGTAATTGTTTGGCTTTAGAAAATATCCTAGATATTTAAAGCACTCAATCATCTCTAAAATTTGTGCATGAAGGATAGCTGAAATATGTCTCAATACCTCTTCACTGACTCTATGACATATAAAAATCGATTTGGTGATACTCACTTCCATACCAAAGCTGCACATAAGATTTTAATAATTTCAGCGAAATGTTGCCATTCTTCTTTGAATCATTTCCTGATTAAGATAACATCATCAACAAAAATAAGGTGTGAAATAAAAACAGTTAACGATATCTTTATCCCCTTATTTTTTCTTTTAATTTAAATATATTTATCATCCTACTTAACCCTTCAATAGCAAGTAAAAGTAAAAGGGGGGCCAATGGACAACCCTGACGAAGTCCTCTAGAAATTTTGAAAAAAACAATAAGAGATACATTCATGAGAACAACAAATTGCACTAACGAGATACATGACATAATCCAATTTGTTAGTGATATTGGAAACCCAATTTGAAGTAGTATTAGCCTTAAAAATCTCAATTGACCCTATAATTAGCCTTTACAAGCTCAATCTTCAGAAGCATAGCATCCATGTTCTTGACTTCAATAGAGTGTATCACTTCTGGTGTGATACCCACAACATCCAAAATCTGCATGTTTTCCAAAAAAAACGAACTATTCCTTAGACATCATTTCAACAAGTTTTGGTCTTAATCTGTTTAAAATGATCTTTGTAACAATTTTATAAGCCAATTTACATAAAGAGATAGGTCTGAATTCACTAAAATTATTTGGCTTGTTTGATTTAGGAATAAGGGCAATGAGCATATAATTCAAAGCTCCTAACATATATCCTTCCTCCCTTGACTACTCATCCATCTATAGGATATCATTGCCCATGATCTCAAAAAAGTTCATAAAAAAATCCACCATCCATCCATATAGCGCATGGATTTTTTCCTTGGAAAATTGATTTAGAACACCTTCCATTTCTGAAAAAAGTGTCAGGATCCCTAATGCTAGAACCCTCTTCATTGGTGAAGAAAGAAGGAAAATTACTAATCACCTTTAACTGTGCTTCTATGTTTTTCAAACTAGAATCTTTGAATTGATTTTTGAAATATGTCTGAGCTGCACTTTTTAACTCCAACTGAGACTGAATAGGATTTCAATCATCATCCTGAAGATCCTAGATAGAATTGATATTTCTTCTGAATGTAGCATATTCATATTTGAATTCTGTAATAGTTGTGTAAGGAACTCATAGAATGGATCTAATCTAGCCAGTTGTCCCCAAACCTCATCTACAGATATCGAAAAATATAAATCCCCTGCAATAACCAAATTTGGTAGGTTTAACAAGCCACTACTCTTCAGATGATTCCAAATTGGTTCTCTTTCACGATTTGGGCCATAACAATTAAATATATTAAGGGTTCTATTATTTTCAAAAAGTATTCCTTCCAACAATATACCACAACAAAATTTATAGGATTTGAACTCTAAAACCCTAGAGTTCAAACAAGTTATAAGACCTCTTGATAACCCATTTGAACTAATAGCAAAAATATTCCGACCAGGTAAAAGCATAGAGAAGGTCTCTATTGCTTGAATTTATCCACACATAGATTCTTGAATCAAGATAATATATGGGGTAGTATATTTAAAAAGTTGGGATAGAGAAATACCCTTCTCATCCCTCAACTCCACAGACATTAAAAGAAAGTAGCAGCATTAAGGCCCCTTATTAGAGGGCAAGCTTTCTCTAAGAGCCCCATAAGTATTTACGTCATTGACAGGCTTCGAATCTTCAGTAGCAAACAAAATTCTAGTAGAAAGAGGGATGTACTAATGTTGAATTGTTCCATTTTCTAAAACCGAATCATTAGAGTCATGACTCACATTTTTCTTTTTTTTTCTAATGGTAGCATTCTAACGTTGAACATATAATACGAGTATATATAAATTATTTTGGTTTTTAGAGTAAAAAATGGAAGGGAGTTTTTTCAATAGAAATCCTAGATTGAACTAATGTAGTTTCACATTAAGGGATAAGGATTAGAGAATCATTTTCCAAACTAGGGGGAAAGACCAATTCTGGTTTTTGAACAAAATATTTACCACTATGAACACCCCTATCCATTAATGGGATAAAAGTATCTCCACATTCAATTATAGAATTTGAAGGGTTTAACGAAGGATCAAAATGGGTTTGAGAAACTCCCTCGGAAATTACCCCCTATTCTTTAAAACCAAATTTAACTCCCATTTCGGAGAGGATTTGGCATCACTCATATTTTTACAATCAAAATTGATGGCTTCCATAGTTAAACTATTTTGCATATCAGCAGAAAAAGTACTAGGAGAAGGATGATTATCTTGTTCCATCTTATCAACAGAAGAAAATTTGACCAAATCTATTTGGGAATTAGAAGAAAAGGTACAAGAAGGGACATTTTCTTTTGATCCTCCATTTCAACAGAAATAATATAATTTAATTCTCTACGTGAAATACCCTCATACACAGAATGAGATTCTAACTGATACATACCTTCCAAGTTTCCCACCAAGTCTAGAGAAGAAGTAGTTGTTGGAATATTGGACAATGTTGAGTGGGGGGTGACTGAGTATTGATAACTTTTAACAATTAAAACCAGTTTGAACTTATTCATTAGCACACGTGATCAACAAGATACAAGAAACACAAATTTTATCGTGGAATCCCAATTGGGAAAACCACTAACACTTTCTATTACTGCAAAATTATATTTACAATATTTTTGTCAGCTACGACTGACAGGATGCTACAACACCCTATTTACCAGCAACTACTAGAAGGAGGCTACAACCCGTTGTTTTTATCAATTGCTAACGAAAGGATGCTACGAAACCCTATTTACCAGCTACTACTGGAAGGAGGATACAACCCCCTGCTTTTATCAGTTGCTACTGAAAGGATGCTACGAAACCCTATTTACCAGCTACCACTGGAAGGAGGCTACAACCCCCTATTTTGGCAGCTACAATTGATAGGATGCTACAAAACCCTTATTTACCAACTTCTACTGGAAGGAGGCTAGAGTTCCTTATATATATTTTCAAAGGGGTAATGAAAGGTCGAATCTGAGTGATCTCAAGGCATAGGGAAGGCCAGGAGTCAAGTGAGTCGGATCCATGTCAAGGAAAACTTGAAAAGGATTTGGATTTTGTACACATCTTGATGTATGCGGTTTTAGGGGTCAAACCCGCGTATATACGCGATTAAGGGTTTAAAAGTCACGTGTATCATTTTTCTCATGTTTTTAGGAATGGTCAAGGAAACATCAAAGGACAAAAAATGGTCCACGGGGTCTAAGGAGTCTGCAGAGGGATAGGGGAAGGCCATACAAAGTGTGATTCACCTGGAGTGGTAAAATCAGCTATAACAATTGCCACCTTGGATCATGACAAGATTCCTGAAATGAATATGGATCAGACCCAATCATCATATAACAGTGCTCAGCAAGAGTAATCTCACTTGCATAATAAGCATTGTGAAATTGGGATCTTGTCTTCCTAGGATCTAGGGGATTGCCAGCGAGATCCCTTGCAACTTGTATAGTTTTCTCAGCCCATTTGGGCCTTGAAGGTGACTCATGTACATAAATGTCATCTTCAGCCATGTTATTATCAGAATTATCAGAAAAATCAGAGCTTGAATCATTACTTACATCATCATGGTGTTGGGGAGAAGAGCATTTCCCTGGTGCAAGCTCAAAATCTAGTATGATCTCCTCTTCAAATTGCACACTCCTCTCAATAAAAGTCTTGAGTGTGGATGTCTCAAAGAGATTATTAAAATTTGTGTCCTCACCATAACCAACCATTATATATTCCTTTCTCTGTGGCTGCAATGCCTTCCTCTTTTCTGATGGAATTTGAGCCCATGCTCTTGAGCCAAAAATTCTGAAATGTGAGACATTTGGCTTATGGCCAAACCAAGCCTCGTAGGGCGTTTTTCCTTTGACTGATTTATGTCATGCCTTGTTCTGTATATATGCAGCACAATTGATGGCCTCATACCATAGCTTGGGACTTATATCCCTTGCTTCAATCATGCATGTAGCCATCTCTTTGAGAGCCCTATTTTTCCTCTCTGCCACACCATTTTGTTGTGGTGTGTAGGGGATTGAATGTTGCATTTGGATGCCACATTCCTCACAAAGATGCTGCATATTTTTGTTGACATATTCTTTACCATTTTCATTCCTAAGTATTTTTATCCTATTCCTGCTTTGGTTCTCCATTAAGGATTTCCAAATCTTCAATGTCTCAAAGAATTCAGATTTTAAGTTCAAGAAGTATACACAACAAAACCTTGAGTCGTCATCAATGAAGGTGAGTACATACCTTGATCCTCAATAGGAGGGAGTGGGAATAGGACCAATGAGGTCTGAATGTACCAATCCAAGTGTTTATGTGCCTCTCCTTTCCTTCCCCTTCTCATAGGCATGCTATGGATGCTTTCCAACTACACAACCAATACAAGCTCCATTGGAAGATTTGATTGAAGGAAGCCTTTTCACCATCTCATCCTTGTCCAGTGCTTGAAGATACTTGTATTTCATGTGTCCAAATATTTCATGCCATAGATTGGAGGTATCATTGGCATGAGATAGGAGCGCTTGTCCTATGGAATTAGGAAGAAATTTTGAGAAACTTGTACATTCTAGCTTGGTGGTCTGCATACCCCAATGCCACAACTTTGTTGGAGGATATTTATACTATCTCTACCATGTTAGGAGTAAATGTTACTCTCTTGGATTCTCCTATATGTTTCATTTGATATAGTGATAGAAAATTTGCTGCCAAATCAGGTACATAGAGGACATCATTGAAATATCCATGCTCCAAGTCGATCCTACCAACTCCTTTGGTCTAGATCTCAGAGTCATCTCCCATTCCAACAACTGGGCCGCTATTTGAATGCATGGAAGAGAAGAGCTCTTTGATAGAGGCTATATGTCTAGAATCTCTTGAATCAATAATGCAAGTGGAGGGATCAGAAGAACCTGCTACCAAGGCATGAAATTTCTCCTTGTTCTCAGAACATGAGCTGGCATCTTTCTTCCTTGTGCCATCTAGGATAGGGATGTTGTTTTTCTCCAGTAGCTACGCCATCATGTCAATGGTATTCTTCATGCAGTATATCTCTAGATGCCATCCCTTGTGGAAATATGTGCATTTGGTTTTCTCCTTCCCTTTCTTTTCCTTATCCTTTGATGGATTTAAACCCCCATTAGGATTCTTGGGTCTATCAGCTTTCTTCTCCTCTGGTTGTTTCGAATTCTTTGCCTTATGATTTGCTTTGGAGGCATTTCAAACATCAGCAGCCAAGGATTTATCCTTGCTTGATTTGATGGTGCTCATTTGAACTAGCTTGTCCTGCTCCTAGGTTAGGGACTCCATGAAGCCAACTAGTGTTGGTATTTTCCAATTTCGAATGGTTAGCTTGCCAGAGATGAATGTGCTAACAAACACTGAATATTCTGGACCCAACTTCAAAAGGATTGATAGTATCAATTTTTCTTCCTTATTATCAATTCCACACTTCTTGATTTGAAGTAATAGGGACTTGATTTTGTTGAAGAACTCCTGGATAGTGTCAAAATGTGTTGGGCTCAAGTTACTGAGCTTGTTTTCAAGCTGGTGTCCCCTTAGATCATCAGTTTTCCCAAATAGATATTCGAGCTTTTGCCACACCTCATTTGGGGTTGTCAAACTGTAAACATGAAATAGGATCTCTATTGAATTGCTTAGACACAACAAACTAAGAGTCTCATCAAGTCTATTGAAGTATTTTGACTTCTCTACTGCAGAGTTGGGCTCCACTTATGTACCCATGGTGACCCTGTAGAAACCCTTATATCTTAGTTGGTTGACCATCTCAAAATTCCATTCAAATTAATTGAATGGGGTAAGCAATATGTTTTTTGATTCCATCTCTACTTGCGCTAGTGGTGATATTTTGCTCAAGATTCCTGCAAAAACACTCAAATTTTATCCAAAAAATATCTCAAAAGGAAGCTCAAACACTCAATATTTATATACAACTCCAATAAGATCTGATACCATGTGATAATTTGATCTACAACATGATTTAGGATCCCAAGAGACTCTCACGAATCGAATTACTTGCAAAAACCAACAAAAAAGAGTGAAAGTTTACATACATGGTCTAAACAGAAACTGGATATTATTGAATTATCTAACATCTGAATGTGTTAAGAACATGTTTATATTACATCTACATCAATTCATGAGGCTTAGTAATCCAAATATGAGTGTACATGTGAAATGGCCAAAATTGGCCTCAATCCCCCCTAGGTGGACCAAACAATCTCCAACTCAGCCAAAACGGTCACGAATCATTGTGAGGAAATGGATGAAGTGTGCTGGGAAAATCATGACTTCATGGCATGCGTGGATGAGCAAGTATAGGTGAGTGGGAGGCTCAAGGTGGACAATAAATGCTCCAACAGTCCAAAAAATGGGCTAGAAACACCCCTAGCACTCCTAGTCAACCAAATCTCCTCAAAAAGAGGAATGGTAACACATTTTTCGTTATTAAGGGTGCACATGTGAAGGTTGACTAAGCTGTAGCACCCCTATAGGTGTGAAAGGGCCAAAAGAACTGGTTATATTGCTGGATTGACTTCCCTAAGTCCAAACCATAGCATATTACTACATAAATGCAAATAAAAATAACTAAGGCTATAGACTAAGGTACTAATTGGTGGATTACTATTCAAACACCAATTACCTCAAGTCATTCATACATACTCATTTACATGTTTTTGAATAATGACTATATTACCTTTATATATACATATTCACTCATTGCACATGGGTCCCATTCATTAGGCCAACCATTATTACATGTACATTGAATTCTTTACATATACATTTAACCTCATATATGTCCCCCTTGGGGTCATATTATATGCATTTAAGCCTATATATGCCCCCCTATTGGGTCATATTAGAGCTAGTCTACAAGCTAAAGAAGTACCTTTATGGTTTAAATTAATTCCCAAGGACATGGTACCAAACGTTTGACACATACATCCTTGGATTGATGTTTTTAAAAATAAAGGTTGATTAGTGCGTATATTTGAAGTAGGTTGGTGATCACTTCATTAATATAGTATTATATGTTGAAGCCATGTTGTTGATTGAAACAAAATGAATGTCATAATGATACATGTCCAACAACATGAATGCCATAATGATACATAATGGTCATCATACGTATAAATATTCATCCAAAAATTAACAACTTCCAATATATATGTTGACAAGTCAATATTGATAAGATCACCATCATATATAACTAAAACAAGTGAAAGTCAAATATGCCAGTAGATCAATAACATGTCAAAATGATACATGTCCAACAATGTTAAGACCTAAATGTTGGGCACATTCCCCCCTATAGTGTGGCACTTTACCCCCTATATGGTGGTGTATTACATATTATTGATGTAGGTTTGGGTCTATTAGTTGTTATTGTACACCTTTGTCTCTCTATATAGGAAGGATATTTTTTCATTTTAGAAAGCATTGTATATTGTCTTGTCTTGGGTACATAGTACATTGTGTAAGGAGGTTCCTCCATCGAAGAGGATTTCTATTACTATCTATTCTTCATTATTAAGGCATGTATTACTTTATTATGGTGTATTTATTCTCTTTTTAAGTTGTTTCTAGGACTTGGTTGCATAACATTTGGTATAAGATCTCTTTCCTCGGGATTGGCTTCTACAAAATGAGTCATCTTTGAATTTTTGCTACAACTTTTTTTCTACAAGGATTCGTAGATTGAGGTTAAAACCCCACTTCTAAAACAAGACTCAATATCTCCAGTATGAAATTCAGATCCTTATCCATTTTGGAGGAATCTAGGGTTCTTGACTAGTCCAAGACTTAGTCTAAAATAAGTGTTCTAGGGAAAAAGGTCATATCTGAGGCATACAAGATCCAAATTGAGTGATGCCAGCAACATCTGAAAGAAGATAGACCAGGGTATCTGTGGTATAATTTTCAACTACATAACTGAAATATTAGACACATGGAATCATTATAGGAATTTTGAGGTCTAAAATGGGCCTCCTAAGGAAAAAAAACAAAATAATAGTTAAAATAATAAAATAATAGTTAAAATAATAAAATAATATTTATTAATTTTGGAGGAAAAAAGAAAAAAACTACTTTTTGTGTTTGTACTTTCGACATATCTCCCTGTGTGTTTACTCAAATTTCGATCGGGAGAGATCGTTGGAACATCATCATCACTTTTTTTCAGGTATTTCTTGTTTTTATGGTAGTGGGGTCTATCAAAAGTATGCAGTGTGGGTACTCGTTGGATGTGGAATCAAATTTTGCATCCAACGAGCTCTCCCAATCGAAATTTGAGTAAACNAATACGAACAAAAAAAGTAGTTTTTTTATGACAAATATGTCAATTCAACCATTATGGTTGACTCATTTTATTGGAATTCTATTGGTTCTTGAATTCCAAATCATAAGAACTTATTGTTGGTGTGTTTTCTTATAAGGCCCATTTTACACCCCCAAATTTCCTCTAATGATCGTACACGTTATCTCTCCTGGATAGGATAAAAATACGAATCTTTGGGATATTTATAATAACTATTTTTTGGCACATTCAAATTAGGCCAAACCTATGGCATTAGAAAGAGGACACACCACAGTACCATGGACCAAATTACAATTACAAGTCGACCCTAAAATAGTCTTCCAATTAGGGTTTGAAACAAGTGTTATGGGGAAAAACATCATATCTGAGGCATACAAGATCCAAATTGAGTGGGACCAGTTGCATATAAAATAATATAGACTAGGGTATCTATGGTATAATTTTTAGCTACATAAACAAAATATTGGATAGGCCAAAAATAGGAATTTTTGGGAGATTTACAATAAATTTTTATGGGCACATCCAAATTAGCTCAGACCTACAACATCAAAAAGTGGACACATCAAGATACAACATGCCAAAGTTTCATACCTATAGGAGCTTAAATTCCATTTTTTTCTCAGTTTGAATTCATCCCTAAAACAATCTTCCAATCAAGGTTTGAAAAAAGTTTTTCTAGGGAAAATTGTTATATTCGCAGCCTCCAATATCAAAATTGAGTGATACCTATTACAAAAAAAATAATATTGGCCATAGTATCTATGGTGGATTTTTCATATTTAGATTTGAAATATTGGACACTTAGCATACCATACAAGTTTTCTCTTCTGGATAGGCCAAAATTAATAAGTGTTGGGAGAATTGCAATATAGTTTTATTGGAGCATCCAAATTAGCTCATAGCCATGGAATCAGAAGGAGAACACATCATGACACCACAAGCCAAAGTTGCAGACCTAGAGGAGATGAAATTTTAAATTTATCTCAGTCCAAGTCGGTCGTAAAACAATCTTCCAATTAAGGCTTTTTATAGTTCAAGCAATGGTAGATTGAATAGAGCACCAGCAAGTAGACTCCAAATACTAAAGATGTCCAAAAACACGATGAAACAACATGTATATCAACATCAAAGTCAAAGGATTTTTGAAGAAAGAAAAATAATATGGGAACTTGAACAAATTATTGAAACAATGACCAAACAACTACATAATCAAGCTATTATTGAGTATCTCATCAAGTGGAAGAACTTACTAGCTGTATATTTGACATGGGAAGATGATTCCTTCATACAGGTGCATCCACAACTACCCAAGCGTTGAGGACAACACTTGTCTGAAGGGGAAGGGAATTTTAATCCCTAAATGTTGGGCACAGTTCCCCACCCCCTATATGGTGGTGTATTACATATTATTGATGTAGGTTTGGGTCTATTAGTTGTTATTGTAAACCTTTGTTTCATATATATAGGAAGGATATATTTTCATTTGAGAAAGCATTTTATATTGTCTTGTCTTGGGTACACAGTACATTGTGTAAGGAGGTTCCTCCCTTGAAGAGGATTTCTATAAATCTCTATTCTTCATTACTAAGGTGTGGATTACTTTATTCTAGTGTATTTCTTCTATTTTTATGCTATTTCTGGGACTTGGTTGCATAAAAAACAATCAACGTAAGTCAAAATGATACATGCCCAAATGACATAACTCAAAATGATTGAATGATGTAACTCAAGCATGTCAAAATTATACAAATCAAGATGATACATGTCCAAATGATACAAGTCAAAATGATACATGTGAAAATGATACAACTCAAGAATATCAACAATGATCCATGATGCAATATATATAATCACATATGTCATTGGATACTACTAGCAACTGGCTCATCATCATCATCATCACCATCGTGATCATCATCATCATGACCACCATCAACATCATCATCATCATCTCCCGCATCGGTGCTAGAACCAACATAATTTGGATCTATGTCATCATCTTGCTCAAAAAGATCTTTTGCAAGACTCGTGTTCTACCAAAAATACATTGAAAATGAAAATTTATTTTTTATTTCATGCAATAATTATTTTTTCTGTTATATTTCTAATATTACAACATATGAAACAAAACCATAATCATATTAAATCAATATCAAAGTGCACATACCGTAATAAAACTTGAAATAATTTACAACTAAGATGGCATTCCAATGATGAAAAACATGCACCAATTCTCATAAACGTTAGTAAAGATTATTAAAAACAAAATTGTTATACAATTTAACTATCAACTGCAAATTCTAGAATCTCGAGTTCATATGTTTTGGGGCTACCTACTAAAGCTCAACTAAAGTCATATGTGTATCCCATCTCTTCCAGCTGGGTCCATTCCCACCAAGTGGTTCTGCTAAGGCAGTCCTCCTACCACCTCAATGATGAAGCATAACTAGCCCTAAGTCCAACAGTAAATCTTTGAAGAGGTTATCCCCATACTTTGTACAATCGTCCTTCTCTAATTGTCAGTATGATGGAGTCCTCAAAATACATAACTCCCTTTTGTTGTAAATGTACTGACTGTCCTTCGAACTCAACTGTATAATCTTGATCCTCCCACGACGAAAATGAGAGCAAATTTGCACTCATAAGAGGAACATATAGAACACGATGAAATGCTAGAGTCCATCCTGAATCTAACACAATTCAACAAAACCCTCTCTTCTACCGACCATTCATTCTATGTGGATCCCAAAACTCACCAAGCATCTAGTAGCCACTGATCTATGTGGTTGAAATAGATCACACTCCCTTGTCATATGGCATGTGGCACCACAATCTAGATACCACTCATCTCTAGAAATATCCTCTAAATCCAGGAGTAAGACATACTCCTTGAACAATGTGGAGAATACTCCTTGAACTGCCTGAAATAGTGGAACAAGAGATGTAAATTATAATAAATTATACTTATCACTTCGCAATAGTGTAAATCAATCTCACGAATAATTCTAGATCTAATGTCAAGAGAAGGAAGGAGTCCACTTCAATGCAGCTTGATTTGATCACTAATGCAGATTGTTGTCTTAGCTATTCTAGCATATGCATAAATTATGGAATTAAGATGTTAGCCCTACATATGAACATGTAAACAAGAATGCGTATTCTATTTAAATAAATTTTTTGGTAAAAGTTCTTTAAAAATCATATATAAAGGCGTATCGAAAAGAGGAAAATTCTAGCACATCCTAGGTTTACTGTGTTGATATGATAGGGGTTGTTAGGTAGAGCATTAATGTTCATCATCCACAATTTTACTTTTATTATATGCTATTGATTTATTACTTTATACCATAATATACCCTTTGTATTTTAGGAAACATATGGGGTATGTTTTATCTTCTCTCTTCGAGCTTACCCCATCGTAAAGACAGGGCTACGACTAAGCTCACTTGATACAAATATTTTCATGTATTTGTAAGATTTTATGTTTTAGATATGAAAATAAGTTACCATATTATTACATAATATCCATAATATAGCTAACAACTTAGTATATGCTATACACTTCTTAGAGAAGCTTACAATATTGGTATGAATAACTACAACACATTGGACACATTGTAGTATAAACATAGTTGAATTACACTTATCTCCTTCTTTCATGAATAAGCTCACAAGGTTTAATGTTACTTGTATGAGTTAATGGTGATCATAGATAATCTATTACCTACTATGATATCAATAACGAGATGTAAAACTAGTAGTTCCAATAGAGTTGAGTATACTATATAGGTAATCCCATGAATAGAAAGAGTACATTATACAAACAATACTCAAACCTTTTACATAGTCCAAACATGTTTCATTATGTAGATATAGCTATATAGTGTGTGCAAGCCACGTCTCTTCCAAATTTCAAGCATTACCTATGTTAAGAGCGACATGTGTTTAACTTGTGTTCCAAGGGTAGAAGGATATGATTTATTCCCATAATAAGCATGGTATGTTGATAAGTTGCTTGTAGTTTCATAACTTAGTGTTGAATTACACTTATCTTCAGTTTTCATGAACAAGCTCACAGGTTCAATGTTACTAGTATGAGTTAATGGTGATCATAGATAAGGTCTTACTTGCTATGATATTAGACATTGGTCTCCAACACCAGCATACAAGATTCAATTCCTTGAATTATGGTACTAGTACTCTTCTTTGTAAAGGGTTATACTAGTTCTTATGTTAACAACTATCCCATTAATAGTTTATGTATTAATTTGTATTACACTTAGAACCCTAATAAGATATAATTTGGTTCAATATGATGAGGTTACAATTTACCCTTATCTGTATCTTTTGTATAAGTAATCATGTTAGTATAATCAATGGGGATCAAACTGGTATCAATATTATTAGTACTCTTATTATCCAAGTTGTTATGTTATACAATCTAGCTATGCCAATGATACCATGCTTGCACTATGAAATCTATCTACAATATAAGTGTCACATCCCCATGCCTCCGACCGGCAAAGAGGACGCGACTACAAGCTTCAAACACCCGGGCTAAGAGCCCCATGAACATGTGCATGCACAAAATTTCTGAAACAGAATGCCTAAACAAAAATTTGAACTGGAATATGCACACATGAATGTTTATCATGCACAGATGCAATTATTCAACCTACACAGCCACAATTATTTATCTTGCACAGCGGAATTAACGTGCATTCATACAAGCATTCATTCAACATGTTCATTTCATATCATTAACAGTAAACATGGTTGCAGAAGTAAAAATGGACAAGATCACTTATCTTTATGGAGAAGTCGTTCTTCAACCAGCTACGTCGCTGCAACGTTCCACCCAACCATAGGCCAACGTGCTCCTCAATCTCTCAGCAACGCTGCCACCCCCGAGCTGGGCATGATTCACCAAGGAATAAGGGAACTAGCAGGCTTACACATAGCCAAAGATATTCAATACACAGCCAAGCCAACATAGTTGGGTTTATCAGGCCATCAAGGAGTTGGGAAAGGCTCAATGCTAAGCTGGTGAGCTCATTACAGAGCCAAGAACACCCACACCAGAACTAGCCTGACCTCTAAGACACCCAAACACACCCAACATAAGGAATCAGTCCCTTCTCTGCTACACAGTCCCTCAGGCCCTGCATTCCCTTCCAGTGCTATTCAGGGGTGATGGAGAAGAAGGCCAACCCTCTAGCTCTATCTGTGTGGTTTCCGGCCACCAGGTTTATCAAGCAAATCTAAGCCAACATCCCTGCTCCTCTCATAGTCCGAAGACCAACCATTGCACTCAGGAAATTAATTTAGCTGTCACAGCTTAAACAGGGGAAATGAATTCAAACAGTCTGCAGTAGCCTCAAGGCATAAAAACAACCACGGTCCACAGCATGGGAAAACAACAGTCCATTCCTAAACACCTAAGCCAACAGATAAGAATTACACAGGCCGCACACAGTTCTTGAGCATGAAATGGCCTCCTACAGGAAATCATGGGTGACTGTGACCAACAACTCCCAGCTTACTGCGTGAGTGACAGCAATGTAGAGCCACCAATCAACCCGTGAGGAAAGGATCCGCCCACACCAAATACAAATCCGCAAAGGAAAACCACATGGGTAAGACCGGGAAAATCCTGTGCGTGAGTGTGAGCAACGTTTGCTCCTGTGTTTGGACGAACAGCAAAAATCGGGAGGTCGCGAAATGGAGAGTGAAATCTCTGTGTGTGGATGAGCAACATGAGGAAGGAACAGACTGTGGAGGTAGCACGCAGTGGAGAGAGTGCCTGGGTGTTTCTTGCTGGTGGAGTGTGCGTGTGGGTGAGGACTGACAGTCCTACCACCCCACTCCCCAAAACAATTAACTGCCTCAACCACCAGCATCCTTTCTTAATGAAAGTGGTTGGAATAAGACAAGGGAAGAAGACACATGGGTTTTTTTCTCTCATTGGCCAAGGTTTGACGAATTCCCCACATCCTTATCCTTGTGAAAATCATGCCCCTTTCGATTTAGTTGCCACGATCGTAGCTGGTCGGGTTCATTTAATTATGGAAGCATATTTACATGATGATAAACTTAAAACATATGCCGCATGCCCCGATATACACTCGGTGACAAATTTAAATCCAAAACATAGCATAACCGATCGATGGTGGGGCCTTGGCCTTTAGCTCCACACCATGATCATTTACAATACATACATCATATACATCTAATGCAACGGGGTCAAAACCGGGGTGTTACATTCCCCTCCCCCTTCAATAGCACTATCCTCAATGCTTTACAAAATTGAACAAAAATGCTACACTGGTATCGCCTCAGTGTTCCGCAGAATTGAATAAAAATGGATGTGCCAATCGCATGGCATCCTCCAGCTCCCATGTAGCCTCTTCAGGTCTGTAGTGCTCCCATTACACCTTTACCTGTCCTATGGCTCGGTTCTGGAGCATTGTGACCTTCCTGTCGAGGATGCGCATTGGATCGATTCGGAACTCTCCCTCGGGTTCCACCTGAATCACATCCCAATTTATCACATGGTTAGGATGATGTACATATTTATTAAGCAAAGAAATATGAAAAACATTATGAGCTCTAGTGCTAGCAGGCAATGCAAGTCTATATGCAAATGGCCCTATTATTTCAAGCACTTCAAAGGGCCCATAGTATCTCAGTGACAACTTGGCACAACTTCCAAGCTTCAAGGAACTCTTCCTTTCCCTCACTCTGAGGTAAACATGATCCCCAACACTAAACTCCCTGTTCACCCTATGCTTATCTGCATAGCTTTTCTGTCTATCCTGTGCTATTTTCAGCTTCTGCCTGATCTTAACAACCTCTTGCTCCATTTCCCTGAGCAATTCTGGACCAATCACAATCCTGTTCACTGGATTATCCCAAGTCACTGGTGGTCTACACCTTCTTCCATACAAAGCTTCATACGGACTCATCCCCAAGGATGCTTGTTGTCCATTGTTATAAGCAAACTCTACCAAGTGTAAGTAATCTTCCCACTTGGTTCGTTTGTCCATTACGTACATGCAAAGCATGTCTTCAAGCACCTAATTAACTCTTTCTGTCTGCCCATCTTTCTGAGGATGGTATGCAGTGCTGAAGTTTAGCTTTGTACCCAAATCTACAAACAACCCCTTCCAAAAGTTGGAAGTAAACTTGACATCTTTGTCAGAGACTATTGCCTTAGGCAATCCATGCAATTTGAAAATCTCCTTCATGAAGATCTTTGCAATGTCGCCAGTCTCATACGTAGACTTAACCGGTATAAAATGTGTTGCCTTCGTCAACTTGTCTACCACAACCATGATGGAATCATGTTGTCTCCAAGTCATTGGCAATCCTGTAATAAAATCCATGGAAATAACTTCCCATTTCCATTCTGGAACTGGCAAAGGCTGCAACAAACCTGCAGGATGTTGATGCTCAACCTTTACCTTTTGACATTTCATACACCTTGAAATGTATTCAGCCATATCCTTTTTCATTCCTAGCCAAAAGTACTGCTTTCTAGTTGTAGCAATTGTCTTCTGATATATTGAATGACCAGAATACGGAGCTTGATGGATTTCATCCATAACAACTCTCCTCAAATATGCTACATTCGGAATATAAATTCTACCTTTATAAGTGAAAAGTCCATCTTCTTCCAATTTATATCCCTCATACCTCTTCTCAAGACTTTGCTACTGCAACTTGTCTTTTACCTGCTCATACAATTCATCTCCAGCAACATGACTAACAATCTATTGCCTCAAATCTGATTGGCAAATACTAAGAGATGCCACTTGCATTTCCTGCACCTTCCTGCTGAGTGCATCAGCTACCTTATTTTCTTTTCCCTTTATGTGCTTGATTTCAAAATCAAATTCACATAAAAACTCCAGCCATCTTGCTTGCCTAGTGTTCAAAGTAGGCTGATCAAATAGATACTTCAAACCACAATGGTATGTTCTGAGCTCAAATCTCCTACCCATCAAGTAATGTCTCCACATCTTAAGAGCATGTACTATGGCTGCAAGCTCTAGATCATGAGTGGCATAGTTCATCTCGTGTTCCTTTAGCTTTCTTGACTCATAACATATCACGTGGTTGTCCTGCATAAGGACTCCTCCAAGCCCTTGTCCACATGCATCGGTACACACCACAAAATCTTTCTCTGGATCTGCAACCTTCAATACAGGTGCACTAGTGAGAAGATTCTTCAACCTCTGGAAGCTTTCTTCACACCTCGATGTCCATTCGAACTTCATCCCCTTCTTTTGCAAAGAAGTGATGGCATGTGCAACTTTGGAGAATCCCTTAATGAATCTCCTGTAGTATCCTACAAGTCCCATGAAAGATCTTACATCTGTCACATTTCTTGGAGTAGGCCAATTCATAATGGCTTCTATCTTTTCAGGGTCCACAGATATACCCTCCTTTGAGATAATGTGACCCAAATACTGAATTCTATCTCTATAGAAGTCACACCTGCTCAGCTTTGCATACAATTGATGTTCCCTGAGCAATTGCAATGTCAATCTCAAATGCTCTTCATGTTCTTCCTCATCCTTACAATAAACAAGAATGTCATCAAGGAAAACAAGAACAAACTTGTCCAAATACTTGTTGAAGACGCTATTCATAAGGCACATAAATGTAGCTGGTGCATTTTTGAGACCAAATGGTACCACTGCAAACTCATAATGCCTATACCTTGTCCTGAAGGCGGTCTTATGAATGTCTTCATCCTTGATTCTCACCTGATGGTAACCAGCCCTCAAGTCAATCTTGGAAAATACCCTTGCTCCTCTCATTTGATCAAAGAGGTCATCAATCCTAGGCAAAGGATATTTATTCTTCACAGTAACCTTTTTCATGTCTGTAATCAATACATAATCTGAGTGTACCATCTTTCTTCTTTACGAATATGACTGGTGCTCCCCAAGGAGACACACTCGGCCGGATATACTTCTTTTCCAACAACTCTTGTAGTTGCATCTTCAACTCTAGCATCTCCGATGTACTCATCTTGTAGGGTGCTTTGGACACTGGTGCTGCTCCTGGCACAAGTTCAATAGTGAAATCGATGTCCCTCTTTGGAGGAAGCCCTGGAATCTCATCAGGAAACACTTCCCTGAATTCATGTAACACCTGATAGTCCTCCAACCTAGGAGTTTCATCTCTCGTTTCCTCCAAAATCTGAGCTGCATACAACTGGCAACCTTTCCTACAGAACTTCTTTAACTGCATTGCTGAAACCAGCCGTACTGAAATCACCTTTGGAATACCTTTCACAACTACTAGGTTCCCTTCTTCATTCAAAATTCAAAATTCTTATTGTAGCAATCAAGCTTCACCCTGTGAGCTTCTAACCAATCCATTCCAATGAGAACATCATAGGAACCAAGCGGTAGAACATTCAGATCTACACAAGTGGCCAATCCATTCATGACCAATGGAAA
Organism: Pseudotsuga menziesii; assembly: GCA_001517045.1. Classification (NCBI taxonomy): domain Eukaryota; kingdom Viridiplantae; phylum Streptophyta; class Pinopsida; order Pinales; family Pinaceae; genus Pseudotsuga; species Pseudotsuga menziesii. Next base: position 176,132 of record LPNX010221223.1, on the reverse strand, counting down.
TTTCTCTACCACTTCACTGACCTTTCTCTTAGTTCCAGTGGCTAGCTGAACTAACCAAGACATCCTATGCTTTACTTTCTTAAAGGCACAAATCTCCACTACTCTAGGAGTAATGTAACTGTGTGTAGAACCAGGGTCAATCAAAATAGAAATAGATTGCTCAACAATCTTACCTGCTACTTCAACTACAGTTGACTGGTGATCTGCCTGGCGGTCCTCCAGTGCTGCATAAATCCTAGGGATTTCCCTTGCTACTTGACCCACTGTTTCGGCTTCTTGAACATTATAAGTTGGCCTTGCACTCTCATTCTCAAGTGGACAATTTCTGCGCATGTGGGGTCCTCCACATTTCCAACATTATGAATCCTTAGGCTTTTCTCCTGTCATTCCGACTGGCTTACTTGCAACTTGGGATGGCTGCTTCTGCTGATTCCAGAAATTAGAAGGTTTGAAAACTTTCTTTCTTTGGTCAAACTTCTCATTCTTCTTGTCCTTCCATGCCTTGTGGTAATCCGTTT
>LPNX010221223.1:101022-174996 GCA_001517045.1 Pseudotsuga menziesii | reverse complement strand
TTTTTTTTTTTTTTTTTTTGTAAATTATTGGTTTTCACGCAATCTGATGCATAAGATTGCTGCCACTTTTCTCCCTCTCAGCCCATGAAAATCCACTGAAAAACCGCTGAACATTCCTCTGAAAAACAGCTGAATTTTCCTTTGTTCAATCGGGTCTCTTCCCCAATTATTCTTCTGCAGAATCGGCTCCCGGACCACTTTCTCTTCCGTAGAATCGGCTCTTGAACCACTTTCTCTTCCACAACGACGGCTCTCGGAAGCATTCTTTCTTTCGCAACGGCGGCTCTCGGAAGCATTCTTCCTCCCGCAATGGCGGCTCTCGGAAGCATTCTTTCTTCCTCAACGGTGGCTTCTCGGAAGCATTCTTCCTTCTGCAACGGCGGCTCTCAGAAGCATTCTTTCTTCCGCAATGGCGGCTCTCCGAAGCATTCTTCCTTCCGCAACGACGGCACACCAATCACTTTTTCTTCCGTCGGTCGCTCTTTTCTTAAAGGAATTTTAACTTCGAACGTTGGCGAACTTCTTACATTGGAAGACAAATGACTTTGGCTTCCGCAATGGTGGCTCACCAAACGTTAACTTCTTCTGATCGGCACTTACTTAGAACAATTTTAACATCGGGCGTCGACGGACTTCTTACATCGGAAGACAAATGACTCTGGCTTCCGCAACGGCAGAAGTTCACTTCGTGAACTCTTCCGTAATGGCAGAAGCTCATCAACTAAATCCCTCCAATGGTCGCCCAACACTTACAAATTTCCACGATTTTATTCCCCGTCGGAAGACTTAGCGGTTTGGACTTCCGCAATGGCGGACGTGAAACCACTAACTCTTCCACTACATCGGAAGTCTTTACCATTTGGTGACCCAACTGTTCAGCACTTAAACAAATTTTTGAATTTTACAGTCATTCAGATTATGCCTTCTACTGGGAAGAATGAAATACAACCTCTGTCACTGCACCCTTCATGGCTCATTCAGGCCCATGTTGCAACATGGGATCTGATACCATACTGTCATGTCCCCATGCCTCCAGCCGGCGAAGAGGACGCGACTATAAGCTTCAAACACCTGGGCTAAGAGCCCCATGAACATGTGCATGCACAAAATTTCTGAAACAGAATGCCTAAACAAAACTTTGAACCGGAATATGCACACATGAATGTTTATCATGCACAGATGCAATTATTCAACCTACACAGCCACAATTATGTATCTTTCATAGCGGAATTAAAGTGCATTCATACAAGCATTCATTCAACATGTTCATTTCATATCATTAACAGTAAACATGGTTGCAGAAGTAAAAATGTACAAGATCACTTATCTTTATGGAGAAGTCGTTTCGCAACCAGCTACGTCGCTGCAACGTTCCACCCAACCATAGGCCAGTGTGCTCCTCAATCTCTCAGCAACGCTGCCACCCCCAAGCTGGGCATGATTCACCAAGGAATAAGGGAACTAGCAGGCTTACACATAGCCAAAGATATTCAATACACAGCCAAGCCAACACAGTTGGGTTTATCAGGCCATCAAGGAGTTGGGAAAGGCTCAATGCTAAGCTGGTGAGCTCATTACAGAGCCAAGAACACCCACACCAGAACTAGCCTGACCTCTAAGACACCCAAACACACCCAACACAAGGAATCAGTCCCTTCTCTGCTACACAGTCCCTTAGGCCTTGCATTCCCTTCCAGTGCTATTCAAGGGTGATGGAGAAGAAGGCCAACCCTCTAGCTCTGTCTGTGTGGTTTCCAGCCACCAGGTTTATCAAGCAAATCTAAGCCAACATCCCTGCTCCTCTCACAGTTCGAAGACCAACCATTGCACTCAAGCACATAATTTAGCTGTCACAGCTTAAACAGTGGAAATGAATTCAAACAGTCTGCAGCAGCCTCAAGGCATAAAAACAACCACGGTCCACAGCATGGGAAAACAACAGTCCGTTCCTGAACAACTAAGCCAGCGGATAAGAATTACACAAGCCGCACACATTTCTTGAGCGTGAAATGGCCTCCTACAGGAAATCGTGGGTGACTGTGACCAACAGCTCCCAGCTTACTGCGTGAGTGACAGCAACGTAGAGCCACCAATCAACCCGTGAGGAAAGGATCCGCCCAAACCAACCACAAATCCGCAGAGGAAAACCACATGGGTAAGACCGGGAAAATCCTGTGCGTGAGCATGAGCAATGTCTGCTCCTGTGTGTGGACGAACAACAAAAATTGGGAGGTCGCGAAATGGAGAGTGAAATCTCTATGTGTGGATGAGCAATGTGAGGAAGGAACAGACTGTGGAGGTAGCACGCAGTGGAGAGAGTGCCTGGGTGTTTCTTGCTGGTGGAGTGTGCATGTGGGTGAGGACTAACAGTCCTACCACCCCACTCCCCAAAACAATTAACTGCCTCAACCACCAGCAGCCTTTCTTAATGAAAGTGGTTGGAATAAGACAAGGGAAGAAGACACATGGGTTTTTTTCTCTCATTGGCCAAGGTTTGACAAATTCCCCACATCCTTATCCTTGTGAAAATCATGCCCCTTTCGATTTAGTTGCCCCGATCATAGCTGGTCGGGTTCATTTAATTATGGATGCATATTTACATGATGATAAACTTAAAACATATGCCGCATGCCCCGATATACACTCGGTGACAAATTTAAATCCAAAACATAGCATAACCGATCGATGGTGGGGCCTTGGCCTTTAGCTCCACACCATGATCATTTACAATACATACATCATATACATCTAATGCAACGGGGTCAAAACCAGGGTGTTACAATAAGATAGGTATAACAAAGAGCTAATCACCTATACTCTGTATTCATGTGGGAAAAACATAGGTTACAATGTGGTTAGTTATGACTATTATGTATTAGTTAAACTAATGGTTTCCATTCATTACTCTTAGCTTATAGTTATGTAGATTATACAAGTCATCTAAGTGATTGCATATCATATCCATAATTATCTGGTACAAGCAAAGCAATATACTATACTTATATATGTACCTTGTGAGTTCTTTAATTCCACTTGTATTACATATCACTTAACTCTCACAATGATTCCAATGATTACCATAAGTTACTATGGAAGTGTTCATGTTCAGTCCAATTGGATCAGTACTAACATAAAATTTACATGTATAGTATGCCCCTCTTTATCTTTGCTTTCCCTTTATTCCCCTTAGCTTAGTTATATAAGCCCATATGACTTGTTCGCTTCCTCTATGCTTACTAGGGATAAATTAATTTGGAGTTGTATGTGAAAGTAGAATCAAGTATTTAACTTTATACAACTAACTAGCTGGAATTACTTGTAAAAGGGAATGAATAACAGGAATGTGTACTACCCATGTCCCAAAATAATCTTAGCATCTCCCTCCACATTTTGATTTGCATGGGCAGCAAGATCTAGTCAGTCTAGAATTAAACTACTATAAAAATCTCAACCAATTCTTTCTTTTATTACCCAAGGCCTTAATAAAATAGGAACCCAATGACAACAATTGTGGTGCTGGAACTCATGCCTTTCAAGGAGGAAGTTCCAAACACCACACATAATAGTGTTTAAGGAGTAATGCATATTAAAAATACTTTGATAGTCCTAAGATGATTTTTTAGGACTGGAGCATTGTTGGATTCTTGATCCTTGACCATATAAAATACACACACTCTAGAAACATGCCAAAACAATGTAGATAATCTTGTGTACCTATGATCTCGTGGAAGCTCATCCATGACAACAAAAGCACACTAGAGGTTGGAAACAAAATACCCATTTGAAGGGTACCATATCGAGACTTGACGCCAATAAGTAGACTACACCAATACATCAATTAGAAGATGGACTTCTTGATCATTTAGACACTTGTAGATCCTTTTATAATTTCACAAAGGATTGAATAGAAGAACAAGTCCAAGCAACACCACAATTCATTTGGTGAGAAATGCAACCTATAATACTACAAAGTATGATAAAAAAATAAAGAATAAGGAGACTCGTTACAACCCAGACACTTGATATAGTTTGATGACTCTTCTCCACCCAGAAAAGATGGGAACATGAGTAAGTGTTAGCAATATAAGAAGAAAGATGCAATTATGTGCTGTGAAATTCATCCTACATCTATGCATGAAAAAATGTGGTGCTAAAAATATATATGTTCTTGACGCTCACAACCAAGCAAGACTACAACTAGTATAGTAAAATTACAACTTATGCACTTGAATACTCTAACATCATCGTTCTCACAATGAAGAAAAACTCAACTCCCAAACCATGATATTAGAACTAGAAGCACAAATTAACATGGAATCATTAACATCTTCTAAACTTCATCATAGAGAAACAAAGTCATAAAAAATATTTTCATAACCACTATTTAACTACTAAAGCTCATCACACAACTAGACATACAACATGACAACATTAGAAGACTTTAGTTAGGAAAAGAGATCTATGTCACCAATAAGTGTATGTTCAAGTAGACCATTTACCCTTTGAAGGTTATCATGGTATAACTAAAGACTTGTAGTAATATGACATATCCAAAGTGTTACTGTAAGTTCATATTGGTTTGATTCCAATTAGATCACATAATAGTAGCATATGGTATTCAAGATAATAACAATGTTGAGTGACAATTGTAAGCACAATTAACATGAAATATATAATTAAAGGGCATTCATTCAATGTAACACACATATACATGAGTTTTATAAGTTGTTGCATATACACCGAAAAATAGATAGGATTTTGTTCTAATGGTATTGCATATTTCTTGAATTGTTTGCTTTCCTTATGTTTACTAGGGATAAATTAATTTGGAGTTGTATGTGGTAGTAGAATCAAGTATTTAACTTTATACAATTAACTAGTTGGACATACATGTAAAAGGGAATTAATTGCAGGCATGTGTACTCTCCATAACCCAAAAGAAGCTTAGCATCTCCCTCCACACTTTGATTTCATGGGAAACAAGATCTAGTCAGTATGGAATCAAACTACTATAAAGACCTCAACCAATTATTTCTTTTACAACCCAAGGCCTTGATAAAAGAGGGACCCACTGACAATAGTTACGGTGCTAACACTCATAAATTTCAAAGATGAAATTGCAAACACCACAAATAATAGAAACGCATGAGGAATGCACATAAGAATTACTTTGATAGTCCAAAGAGGATTTTTTTAGGACTGAGGCATTGCTGGATTTTTTATCCTTAACAATATAAAAGCCACACTCTAGAAACATGTCAAAACAATGTAGATAATTTTGTGCACCTATGATCTCTTGGAAGCTCATCCATGACAACAAAAGCACCATACCGAGACTTCGGGTACCATACCCAACTGAAGGGTACCATACCAAGACTTGACGACAACAAATAGACTACAACAATACATCAATTAGAAGATGGAGTTCTTAATCATTTAGACACTTGTAGACACTTTGATAATTTCACAAAGGATTGATTAGAAGAACAAGTCCAACAAACACCATAATTACTTTGGCGAGTAAGGAAACCAATAATACTACAAAGTATAATAAAAAGATAAACAATAAGGCGACTCATTACAAACCAGACAACTGACATAGTTTGATGACTCCTCTCCACCCACAAAAGATTGCAACATGAGGAGGAACCAACAAGATACGAAGAAAGATACAATTTTGTGTTTTTAAATTATTCATACATCCATTCATGAAAAAATGTGGTGCTAAAAAATATATGTTCTTGAAGATCACAACCAAGCAAGACTACAACTATGGTACTACAATTACAACTTATGCACTTGAATCCTCTAACATTGTCATTCTCACAATGAAGACAAACTCAACTCCTAAACCATGATATTATAAATAGAATAAGAGAAAGAGAATTTTTTCCACAAATGGATGTGGAATCCTTAACATCTTCTCAACTTCATCAATGAGAAACAAAGTCATAAAAAATCATTTCCATAACCACTATTTAACAACTAAAGCTCATGACACAACCACACATACACCAAGACAACATTTGATGGATTTAGTTAGGAAAAGGTATCTATGTCACCAATAAATATATGTTCAATTAAACCATATATCCTTGGAAGGTATATTAGGCTATAACCAAAGTGTTGAAATATTGTAACTTCGAAGAATATTCTATATGTGTCTTTTTGTCGTCCCCGATGGTCCTACCGGGAGAACCACTTGCATTACTTTGTACCCTGATGCTTCTAATCGGAAGAACTAATAAGAGTCATGAGGTAGTACCCTCTAATTGTAAAGGTGGGTCATTAGCACCCTAGTGTGGTTACTTGAGCCTACATGTGTAACTTGAGCCTACATGATTAACTTGAGCCTACATGTCGGATTTAATTATTGAAGGGAACGGATTAATATAAATAGAGGTGTGGCGCTCCTCATTTGGAACACACACTCTCACTTGTGTAGCACATTAGTGGAGAAGAGAGAAGTAACTAGATAAGTAGGAGGATCAGTCTTTGATCTCCCTTTTGGTTTTTACCTTTTATATTTTGGGGCATCTATATTGAGGAAGCTTTTGCTGGGTTTTTCGCTTTAGGGTTTTCCCAGGATAAATCTGTGTTGTTCTTGTGATATTGTTTCTTTCATTGATCCTGTTTATATGCTTTTGTTATGAAAATGAAATGAAATACTGATGTTTTAGCTAAGCATATGAAATTTCAACATGGTATCAGAGCTACCCTGAATAGGACAGCTTTCACAAGGTGAAATAGCCCTCTTTCTCTCCCCGAAAGAAATTAGGGTTGTGGGAAAAAAATTTGAGTTTTGGAAAAATACTTGCATAGAAATTTGTGCCCTCCCAGAGCGCATCTTTTGAGCCTGGAATCAAAGTTTTTGGATGTGTGAGTCTCCAGGAAAGTCAAACCCTAGTTTGACAGCTGCACTAGAAAACTGCTGAACCAGAAAGCTGCAGAAGCTGAATCTTGCATGTCTGATTTGGAAGGTGAAGAGTTGAAATCTCTAGAAACCAAGCACACCAGTCAACTATCCTCACTCAAGCGCATCTCCTGGTAAGGTCAGTTTCTCATTCTGCAAAATTTCATTTTTTTTGTGATTTTCTGACAAGATGGCCCCAAGCACTAAGCTTGAGGACAAGCTAGAAGGCATAGAGAATTTTCAAGCATGGAAATACAGGATTGGTCTCATTCTCCAAGAGAATGATCTTGATAAGTATGTCAAAGAAGAAGTTGTAGAACCTAAAGAAGTTGAATCCAAGGAGAAGCCCCGAAAGGATATGATTAGGGCACAAAGGATTATTATTGACTCCATCAAGGATCACTTGATCCCTCAAGTGTCATCCAAGAAGAATCCAAAAGAAATGTTTGATGCCCTATCCAGAATGTATGAGGGAAGGAACATTAACAGAAAGATGAATCTAAGAGCTCAACTGAAGAGCACCAAAATGAGTCTTGGAGAATCCATCCAAGATTACTTCACGAGGGTTTCTCAGATCAAAGAGCAACCAGAAGCTATTGGAGATAATCTTGATGAAGATGAAATGGTTATGACTGCTCTCAATAGTCTCACTAGACCTTGGGAGTCCTTCATTCAGATGATGTGTGCCAGAAAAGAAAGCATGAAGTTTGATATGGTATGGGAAGACTGCATTCAAGAGGAGACTAGAGTGGCAAATAGAGAAGCCTTACTAAAATAAGATGATCAAGCCCTAGCCACTCACACTAAAAGAAGAAGAGGCCAAACTAATTTCAAGAGAAGAATTTTCAAGGAGTCTCAACCTCCCAGAAGAATTCAAAGGGTAAGAGAAAATCATCCCATTAGAGACTATTCTGATTTTGAATGTTTTAATTATAATAAGATAGGACACATTACCCGAAATTGTCCTGTGAGGAGGCAAGAATATAGGAAGAGGTTCAACAACAACAAAAGACATCATGCTCATCTAGCAGAAGATGAAGAAGAAGAAGAAGAAGAAGAAGGACCTCCAAGAAAACAAGCAAGAGAAGAAGATGCAGAAGAGTATGTGCTATTCTCTGCACTCTCTGGATCTATAACTCCTGGAGAAGACACTTGGCTTATTGATAGTGGTGCTTCAAAGCACGTGACGGGACAAAAGAAAACTCTGTCCAAACTTGAAGAAAAGAGCTCTCCTCATAAAATATCCCTAAGAGATGACTATCAATATCCGATCAAGGGAGTTGGTGAAGCAAGTTACAAACTTGATTCAGGTAATCCCCTAAAGATGAAAGATGTATTATATGTACCTGGTCTAAAGAAGAATTTACTCTCTATCTCAGCTTTAGATAAGAAAGGATTCAGAGTTGCTTTCATAGATGGCTAAGTACTCATGTGGCCCAAAGGAAAGAATATTGAAGATGCAATCATTATTGGTGAAGAAGAAGGAGGGTTGTATAAACTCAAGGGGCACTCAAAAACAACCCTTGTGCATGAGTCCATTGACCCTAGTGAACTATGGCATAGAAGGCTTTCCCACATTAATTACAAGGCTCTACCTCATGTGAAAAAAGTAGTGACGAGATTACCAGACATGAAGATCAAGCATGAAGGAATTTTCAAAGGATGTGCGAAGGGAAAGAACATCAAGAATCCATTTCCGAAAAGTGAGACAAAAACAAAAGGTACGTTGGAATTGATTCATTCAGATGTATGTGGTCCAATGTTTTCGACATCCTTAAGTGGCTTTGAATATTATATCACATTTATTAATGACTTTTCAAGAAAGACTTAGATATACTTCTTGAAAGCAAAGAGTGAAGTGTTTGAAAAATTCAAGGAGTTTAAAGCCTTGATAGAGAATCTTTCAGACAAGAAAATAAAGACACTCCGATCAGACAATGGTGGAGAGTATACCTCAAAAGAGTTTGAATATTTTTGCAAAGATGCCAGAATAAAGAGGGAACTAACTACTCCCTACAATCCTCAACAGAATGGGGTTGCGGAAGGAAAGAACAGAACAATCATGGAGGTAGTGAAGACAATGATATATGATCAAGATCTTCCAATGCATCTATGGGAAGAGGCGGCAAGAACTATTGTATATGTACAGAATATAATATCTCACAGTGCTCTTGGGTTCAAGACTCCAGAAGAGATGTTCACGAGAAAGAAGCCTGAGGTAAGTCACCTCAAGATATTTGGTTGTCCAGTATATATTCATATACCAAAAGAGAAAAGAACCAAGTTGGACCCTTCCGGAAAGAAGGGGATATTTGTTGGATATTGTGAAGTATCCAAAGCATTCAGAATATACATTACTAGATTCCATCACATGGAAATCACTCGAGATGTGACATTCGATGAAGAGGTAGCCCTCAAGAGATCCAGGAAGTGCCAACATGAAGAAGTGTATGAAGAAGAGACACCTCCTAGAAATAAAGAAACTACATATCTCCCTAAAGATGAAACTCCCGAAGAACATGACATAGCAGAACCACAAGAACCTCCCATGATGGAGATATCAAGAAAGAGAAAGCCTGCTTGGACAAGAGAAATTATACGAGAGGCAAAAATATATGGAGCTCCTGAAGGCTCCACAAGGGAAAGAAATAAACCTAAGACTTTTTCCAACTATGTAGCCTTGATGTGTAATCTTGTAGATCAAGAACCTACAAACTATGAAGAAGCGGTACAGAAGAAAGAATGGGTAGAAGCAATGACTGAAGAATACCAGTCAATAATGAAGAATGATGTATGGTATATAGTTCCCAAACCAGAAGGAAAGAGTATAGTATCATCCAAATGGATATACAAAATAAAGCATGCAACTAACGGAAGTATCGAGAAGTATACAGCAAGATTTGTGGCCAGAGGTTTCTCTCAGAAAGAGGGAATTGATTATGAAGAGACATTTTCCCCAGTAGCACGGTATACTTTGATTAGAGCTATCATGGCACTTGCATCCATGATGAAGTGGGACTTACACCAGATGGATGTGAAAACAACTTTTCTGAATGGTGTGATCGAAGAAGAAGTATACATAGAACAACCACAAGGATTTGAAGTTGAAGATAGACATACTCACGTATGCAAGTTGAAGAAGGCTTTGTATGGTCTTAAACAAGCTCCTCGAGCTTGGTATGAAATGATAGATAGTTTCTTGTCGAGCATGGGCTTTACCAAGAGTAAAGCTGATCCTAACCTTTACCTCAAGGTTGTAGAAGATGAACCTGTCATCCTACTACTATATGTGGATGACTTATTCCTTACAGGGAATGAGAAAAATATTATGGAAAGCAAGAAGAAACTAGCAGAAGAATTTGAGATGAAATACCTTGGGTTAATGCACTATTTCCTAGGTCTAGAAGTATGGCAAAGTTCAGAAGGAATCTTTCTCAACCAGAGAAAGTATGTAGTAGAGATATTGAAAAGATTCAATATGTTGGAATGCAAAGCCTTGGCCACACCCATGGGTTCCAACCTGAAGTTGTTAACTGATGACTCATCAGAGTTAGTGGATGTGACTCATTATAGATAGATCATTGGGTCATTGATGTACTTAACAAATACCAGACCATACATTTGTTTTGTTGTGAACACCTTAAGTCAATATCTAGTTCAACCTAGACGGGTTCACTTAGCAGCTGCAAAACATGTGATGAGATGTTTGAAAGGGACTATAGACTTTGGTCTATACTATGATAATAGCCATGAGTATAGATTGTATGGTTATACAGATGCAGATTGGGCCGAAAGTATCTTAGACAGAAAAAGCACATCAGGTGGATGTTATAGTCTGGGATCTGCTACGATTTCATGGTTTAACAGAAAGCAATCCAGTGTTGCTCTAAGCACAATCGAAGCAGAATATATAGCAGCTTGCTCTGCTAGTTGTGAAGCCATATGGCTTCGAAAGCTAATGTCAGGATTATTCAACCTAGAGTTGGACACTACCATGATTCTATGTGACAACCAAAGTTGTATAAAGATGACAGAGAACCCTGTGTTCCACGACAAATCAAAGCACATAGAAATCAGGTATTTCTACATTCAATATATGATTCAGAAGGGAGCCATAAAGCTCAAGTATGTGAGTACTGATGAACAAGTTGCTAATGTGTTGACAAAGCCTCTGTCCCGAGTAAAGTTCAAACACTTTCGAGACAAGCTTGGTGTGGTTCAGAAAGACCTTCCCCGAAAGGGGGAGTAGTGATGTTGCAGTGGGATTGTATCATCCCTGGGCACTTTCCCTAAAGTGATTCGAGGACCTCGGTCCTTGAGAATGAAGAGGGATTGTATCATCCCAGAACATATGTCCAGAAGTGATCCGGTGACTTCGGTACTTGAGAACATGGTAGGATTAATCATCCTCAGACTTGATCCTGTAATTCCGAAAGGAAGGATCGTCTTAAATGTTGATGTAAGAGGACTTGATCCCGTAATTCCGAAAGGAAGAATCGTCCAGGATGTTGGTAGCTCCGCAAAGACTTGATCCCGTAATTCCGAAAGGAAGGATCGTCTAAGTACCATAGATGTGTTGTCCATGATCTCATAATTCTGAAAGGAAGGATCGTCCAGGATGTTGGTAGCTCCGCAAAGACTTGATCCCGTAATTTCGAAAGGAAGGATCGTCTGAGTACCACAGATGTGTTGTCCATGATCCTATAATTCCGAAAGGAAGGATTGTCCAGGATGTTGGTAGCTCCGCAAAGACTTGATCCCATAATTCTGAAAGGAAGGATCGTCTGAGTACCACATATATGTTGTCCATGATCCCATAATTCCAAAAGAAAGGATCATGCAGGATGTTGGTAGCTCCACAAAGACTTGATCCCGTAATTTTGAAAGGAAGGATCATCTGAGTACCACAGATGTGTTGTCCATGATCCCGTAATTCCAAAAGGAAGGATCATGTTGATTGTTGTTGATGATGATGATGTTTCTCATCGAAAGATCAGAGTGTGATGATGATGATGTTTTTGATCGAAAGATCAGAGTGTGATGATAATGATGTTTTGATGATGATGTTTCTGATCAAAAGATCAAAGTATGATGATGATGATGTTGCTGCTGATCGAAAGGTCAAAGTGTTGAAGTTGTTGTTGATCGAAAGGTCAAAGTGTTGAAGATGTTGATGCTGATCGAAAGGTCAAAGAGTTGTTGTCATTGAAGATTGAAGATGAAGACTATATGATGTTGAAAAGCTTCCAATGATTTATAGATGTGTTACCCTGATGATGTTGATGATGTCCTCTATCTCTCTCCTACTATTGTTTTTGTTGATGTTGTCATAGAATACCCTTCTCGTTAAGGGGGAGTGTTGAAATATTGTAACTTCGAAGAATATTCTATATCTATCTTTTTGTGATCCCCGATGGTCCTACTAGGAGAACCACTTGTATTACTTTGTACCCTGATGCTTCTAATCGGAAGAACTAATAAGAGTAATGAGGTAGTCCCCTCTAATTGTAATGGTGGGTCATTAGCACCCTTGTGTGGTTACTTGAGCCTACATGTGTAACTCAAGCCTACATGATTAACTCAAGCCTACATGTCGGATTTAATTATTGAAGTGAACGGATGAATATAAATAGAGGTGTGGTGCTCCTCATTTGGAACACACACTCTCACTTGTGTAGCGCATTAGTGGAGAAGAGAGAAGTAGCTAGAGAAGTAGGAGGATCAGTCTTTGATCTCCCTTTTGGTTTTTACCTTTTATCTTTTGGGGCATCTATATTGAGGAAGCTTTTGCTGGGTTTTTCGCTTTAGGGTTTTCCCAGGATAAATCTGTGTTGTTCTTGTGATACTGTTTCTTTCATTGATCCTATTTATATGCTTTTGTTATGAAAATGAAATGAAATACTGATGTTTTAGCTAAGCATATGAAATTTTAACACAAAGACCTATAGTAATATGACATATCCTATGTGTTACTGTAAGATCATATTGGTTCGATTACAATCAGATCACATAGTAGTAGCATATGCTATTCAAGATAATAACAACTTTGAGTGACAACTCTAAGCATAATGAACATGACATATCTAATTAAAGGGTATTCATTCAATATAAAACATATATACATGAGTTTTATAATTTGTTTCCTATACAACGAAAAAGAGATAGGTTTCTGTTCTAATGGTTTTGCATATTGCCAGACTTGTTTGCTTTCCATGTGCTTACTAGGGATAAATTAATTCGGATTTGCATGTGAAACCAAATACCTTTAGTAATATGACATATCCTATGTGTTACTGTAAGTTCATATTGGTTTGATTCCAATCAGATCGCATAGTAGTAGCATATGCTATTCAAGATAATAACAATGTTGTTGTAAGCATAATTAACATTACTTATACATTTAAAAGTTATCCATTAAATATAACACATGTGAACATGTGTTTTATAAATTCTTGTATATAAAATGAAAATGATATATTATTTTATTCTAGTGGTCTTTCATATTTTCATTCTATATTTCTTTAGTATATAAAATGAAAATGATATATTCTTTTGTTCTGTTCTAGTGATCTTTCATATTTCACATTAACTAAGTCTAAAGAAGCTTTATGTTCTGCCAATTAAATTCTATCTTTAAACCCCTAGAATTATTACTTCTCACAAAATGTCCCACCAAAATTACACAAAAATATTTTATAATATATAACTAAAACTATTATATATCTAAAGCCATGGTCTTATAGCTTCTCATAAACTGCCCTACCAAAATCACAAAAAATAGTTCAAAATATCTAACTAAATCTCGGACCATGGAACCTCGTCTTCAAACATTATTTGAGGAGGAGCAGATGATGATGTTTTAGCCTCCTTATTTCCTTTCAGCTTCCTCTTTAATTCTATGAGTTCTTTCTCTATAATGTCCATTCTAGCCTTCATATGTTCAGCACCGTCCTCCAGCCCATCTACTCTATCTGTCAACAGGTCCAATTGCAACTGGAAATTCCTTCTCTCATCCAACCACTACTGCTCATCCTCCTCTTTCCATTCTGTCCTACGATGCTCTCTGTTTATCCCATATTTCTCCATCCAGTTGACCCTACGGATAATCCTTCGAATATTTCTCCAACCAGTTGACCCTACGGATAATCCTTCGAACACTTCTAATGAGATTTCAGACTCCATAGTCGGCATAGCAATAGTTTTCACGCAAATTTTCTTCTTTGTCCATTTTCTTTATGCAGGGACGAAGGCACCCTTTGTTTATACTTCCTAGGAATACAAGGAAGATCTCTCCCACTCTATTAGCGGTTTGAATTGTAAATAAACCCCTTCTTCCTGCAATAATATATAAACCTAGACCATTATCTACACCATAGTTACCATTTATGGCCATACAAAGCAATTAACCTCTGTCGAGAGTGCTCATGTACCATCCAACAATAATTAGCTAGCTAAGATCAAATCCTGCATCAGCACTGATTGCATAGAGCAGCTTAGTCCGCAGAACCTTTTTACTACTGTAGGGAGGCAGCTTAAGAAGATTCACACATGTTGCTGCAGTTGGCAAGCGGTCAAGAGCTTCATCATGAGCAGTTCTTCGAATACAGAATGGAGGATCCAAGTATCTGAAACCAAGTAATGGTCCTCGAGAACACCCAGTAACAAATTTCAAAAACTTCTTTTGCTGCTCTACATTGAATTCCTTGATAACCTCCCACAACATCTCTATGACAGGATGTTCCCGATCATAACCTCCAGAGTAATCAACATTTGAGCGCAAGTCATCAACATCTATACCCTGACCCTCCTGTGTTGAGCCTGATATAAGAAGCTGAAGCTCATGTTTGTTAAACATGTTTAACCAATCAGACGGTATCAACTGTCGCAATCCTCGCAAAACAGAAGAGCTTTGATTATTTATTTGATTATTCAGGCGGTGGTTTGCCAAAAGATGAATGAAGCTCATAACATTTTCATTAGTTACTTGCATATCCTTTCCACCTGGCAGCATTTCCTCTTCCTTTTGTTCACCATACTCATTATTGCCACATACAAAATAGAGGCCCAATTGGGAAACATCACCATCATAATACTTCAGGAACTTAAGACTCCTGTACAACTCAGGATCCAAAGAAGGCAAATCATGAAAACAGTTATGCCTTTCTTTGAGCTTGGTTAAAAAGAATGTGGCAAATGGGATGTCAACTAAAATCCCTTCAAACATAGCCTTTCCAAGAATTTTTCCAAAAAACTCAAAATATTGGAGATGTTGGGAATGTATTGTTGCAGATACAGGATTTGGATATAGTAGATGATCATCAGTTTCTTTGAAAAATCCATATTGTTCAAAGACTGTTTTTGTTATCTTCTCCATAAAATCTTTGAACATACCACCCCCATCAATACCAGCTTCTTCAACTCCAAATTCATTCACAAATGTTACACGAATTATTCCCGTAAGTTGCTCTCTTGTCAATCCGTTTAGTTCCCTGTAGGCATCCTCAATAATCTGGTTTCTCCTTATAGTGATTCCATGTTGTTCAGAAGGACCTATGCCTCTGTTCCTGTTTTGCTGTGTGGCTGAGTCTAATAGTGAAGTATAAATTTGAACCCTGCTTGTAAATGGCACTAAGAATGGTGCTCGTTTCAGCAGCTCAAGGGCAATTGGATTTTCATTTCCAGCCTTCATATAGAAGAATCTTCCCTCAATTGCATCACGAGCATGAAAATCATCTGGTGATGTAAATTCTCGCCTACAATTCCAATCCTGCAACTCTTCCAAGAGTTCAGCTACTAACATGCTTAATCTCTCTCCTTGTAACTGAATTCTTTTGTTTCTTGAAACAGACTGGACAAAGTTCTCATCGTTTTCAGGAATCTTAGAGGGAATCACCCATAGCAGCTCCCACAATGTCTCTTTCAAAATGCTAACTAGCTCCTTGACATCTTGCAATGAAAGTGGCTTCTGTCGCTCATAGAACTCCTCATTGTCAGTTATCATCAACATTTGCCTATACAATGGACAGAAAACAGAAAGAGACAACAACCAATCAAAAGAAAGAGCATCCCCATGTTGCAGCGAAAATGCTATCAAAGCCTCCGTAGATGGCAACTTTTGGCTCAAGTGACACCGTCTGATGTACTGCCAAAGAGTAGGAACAAGTTCAGTTGTATATGCCAGTCCAGTCATGACATTCTCAAGGGGTAACATTGTGATAGAAACATGCAAAAATCTACAAACTGCAGTAACAACTACTGCTTCTGTACTAGATGGCTCCTCATTGGTATTAGTACATTCACCAAAATGTGACATGTCTCCATATAGAAATCTCACAAGTTGTTTCAGAAAATCTATGTCAATTGCACTGAGAATTTGCTTCTCTAAATCATTGCTCAGTATTATCTGGTCCTCATGCTCATCCTCTTCCATATCATTATCAGATTCTACTATATCATTAACAGATTCTTTTGCAGTTGAAGGCTTAAAATTATGGGGCATCTCCTCCAAAAGATAACTTGCGATATTTGCAAAGTTCATGGCTCTCTGCAAAGTACAATTTGGACTAGATAAAGCAAACCCAGCAATTTCCAGAACATTACCTAGCAAGCAAGCATGACTAGGAAGTTGTGGAGTTGTATCTGCAGGAAGAAGATCGAGACTTGGCAAAACAGTTGCTATCTGTTGAATATAACAAGGCCAGAGACCTTGACTCATGACAACCTGCTTCAGATTTGGGAATTGCTTCCATAGAAAAGGAATGGACAAAATTTGTGCTGGAAAACTCAAGTGCATATTCTGACCACTGTAGATCAACTTCTGAGCACTATTGGAAGCAAGTCTTGCAAGTAAACAGTCTAGCCCAAACAGTTCATTTCCAGCAATAATGGTTTGAATGCCCTGCAGGGTGAGGATCAGCTCGCGGAAATGTCGAAATGTATATCTCTGCAAAATATAGTCCATAGTGTTTCCAGCCCAGGGAAGGGTAGAATCTATTAAACTTATTACTGTCTGTAACAACAACAACAACCCTGGTGAATCAGCAGATTTCCCTGATGATCTTAAAAGCTCATCCTTTAGTTGCTCCATGTTTAGATACAAAGCCTGTAGACAGCAAAAGGCAAAACGTTTTACTCTATATTGTATGATGGCTTGATCAAAAGAACAATGATAATCTCCATTTGTAAATATGTCTAGGAGATTGTCAGAAACTTGGACAGATTGATGAAGCAATTTACAAGCTTGCACAAGACGAAGAATATCCCCATGGTCATTTGCACAAAAGAAAAATAACAACTGGTGGAGATACTTTGAACCGGGTTTGAATGCATTTAATTCAGCCTTTCCACCATTTTCGCCAAAACTAAGGCAAAACTCTTTCCGTATCAATGACTTGGCAACTAAAGCTTCCCTTGCTCCTCTAAAACATTTCTGAATTACTAAAGCACTCAGAGTCTGCTGACGGAACCTCTGGCGCTGTTCGCGAGCAAGCTTAGTCTGTTCCAATAATCTCTGCCTCTCCCTCTCTTTGGAGCTCCGTCCTCCCAAATCCACCTTTTTTTGACGAGACGGGTCGCCAGAGAAAAACATTTTATTCTTCCTCAGCCTGCTCCCTTCGTATACAGATAAAACTCAGTTCAATTTCGAGTTCCAAATTGCTCGAATGGCCGATTTGTTGCGATTCCAATTGAAGTCACAAATACAAAATTCAAAGTCTGTGTATTTCAAGTGAATGAAAATCCAACGCCACACTTACCCACACTCGTGCCAATGAAATGTTTCCCCATCTATCATTCATGTATATATACACGGCGAAGAAAAGAATTGGTCCGTATGGTCGGCGCAAGCTACTTGACCCTTCCTAATTCTTATTCTTTTGACCTGAAACTTTTGAGTAAGGTAAAGGATAATTAAGAAGTCCCCCTTTTTCGATGTTTTTATTTATTTATAGAAACTGGCTAAAATTTATGGAAACTGTTATTTCAGCAATTTTAGCAATCTGATTTGGTTGTACTAGACTAAATGATCCATTTTAAAACTACCTAAATCACCGAAATTGTAATTTAAGCAGTTTAAATTGTCATTTTAGCACAAATTGTTCTCCCAGACTTTGGACTAGTTGGGAGTGTTTTGGTTAGCGCTTATAGTGCTCTCTAATTCTTATCCTTTTTACCTATAAAAATATCTCATACTCACGATTTATAAAATATCTCATACCAACATGGCATGTGATTTTTTTTTCAAAGCCTCTTGATTTGAGTGCAAAAGTTTACGGAGGTACACATGTTCACAATTATTAGGCAAACCATAGAGAATTAAGCCAAAGATGGTTGACCGCATTAGATATGTTCAAATCTAGAGGGGGGTATGGTATGTACACCTTTATAGGGGGTAGGGTATGTGCATAGATACACTTTCCTCCTAGGAGGTCATAGGTTCAAATCTAGCGGGGGTAGGGTATGTACACCTTCATAGGGGGTAGGGTATGCACACACGCACATATATTATCCTGGTCTTACCAAGAAAAAAAACAATTATTTGTTTTCATCGTGGTTTGTGGTTAGTATTCCTTTTGATAAAAAATAAAATAAATACTTTAATGAAGGGAAATATTGTATTAATTTCTAACTATAACAACTAAATGGTACAAAGGGGTTGTGTCGAGACCTTACACATCAAGGAAGACTTGGGTGCCCAAGTCTGTACCCACGATAAAGGATGTGTTGGGTAGACATGGCAAGTATGCACAACTAGCCTATATTTTGGTATCCCTGGTGATTAGCTCGTGTGCATCATTTGTGAGTTGGTTAGGATGATTATTAGCTCATGGGCTAAGAGGACCAAGGATGTCTTGCCTAGCGAGAGGGTAGACGATCGATGAAGCCCTAAGGTTCAAGCTTAAATCGAAGGAGGACGCGATTGGCAATGTGTGGATAATGTGTCAACAATGCTAGGACAAGTGTGTAGATGTACAAACCAAGGGTATGTGAATGCCTAATGCTTGGGAGGGACACAATGTAATGGACTAGCTAGGCAACAACATCATTTTACATAATGTATTAGACTATATGGGTGACAACATCATTGTACATTCGATTGTTGTTTGTTTCATTGTGATGGCTTGGGGAAGGTGTAATCAGGTTACCTATGGTTGGGTGGTGATGGTGCAACACTGCATATGGTGAAACAAACACACTCATATTCGACAAGTATAAGGTGCGCCTTGTTTGGGTTTGGGTAGGACATGTTGATGAGGTGTAACCTACATGATACAATAAGTTATTGGTCATGGCCAACTAGTAAGGACCTGGTGGTTCAGAGCAATGACTATACTTCTTGAGTGGTATGGGATGCTCAAGCGGGATAGTTAGTCTGAGTCATGTTATAGGCTGGATCCATTGGTGATAAAAGATGAATTTTTAATCGATGACTATGTTTCAATTCCCATGATAACCTTTGGCCCTTGAGGTCGGTATGTCGACAACAAAAGATAGTGATCGAACGTGTGAGGCTTGCATTGCACTCTTGGTGCAAACATATGTGGATCAAAGTCCACCCTTTTGTCATCCTTAAGACTAGTCACTGATCATCACAACTACGACCATAATTAGAAGGGGTGGTAAGCATGAGGGGATCATATTTGATATCAAAGGAAACTATGAAGTAAATTTTGTGTGGGGATTAGGGAAAGTTTCCAATAATCAAGTTGAAGCTTTGACAATCTTTCAAGGTCTTCAAACACTAGGTTATAGAAGGATCAATCATTTCCTGTTAATAGGGGATTAAAAAATATTTGTTAGGCATTTGCGACACCATTCAATCCCTAAGGATTGTATCCTAGCTTGGCACATGCTCATACCTCAAAGAGAAGCAAAGAGTTTTGTAGCATAGAAATCTTCCATTTGTCAAGGACACTTCACAAAGAAGCAAAGATTGGTGATTGATCTATTTCTGTCAACCACCAATGGGTTATTGTTCTGGGCTATTTCTATGTGGTTTTCCTAACGATTAAGAACATGGTTCTGTCATGGTCTTGGTGAGGAGGCACCTTAACCACTACAACAAGAATCAACCAACTTTAACAAGTGGGCTTAACAAAAAAGCTATGACAAGCACACTCAGAATGTAATCGAACTTGGAAGCACAAGAGTCAATCCAACAACATTTGGGAGTTGGCGTGTGGTGTCACACCCACACCGAGTGGCACCACACTCGGGTGCTTGGTTAGGTAGGAAAACCCAACACGAAAGTGGACGAGATTTGGAAATTCAGACGTGGACACTAGGTCACATAAGTTGGAAGCTCGACGGGAGAAGCCAAAGAGCATGACAAGTAGACTTGTGACATGTGACGCGTCAAAAAAACCATCCATAAGTAGAGGTGAGGGCACATAACCGAACCCGCGAGGGAATTATACCCAAGGCAAGCGGAAGCATGGGCACGAGAAGAATATAACATCCAAGGAAAGTTGGCATGACTAGCTAGAGAAGAGTCGGACCATCGGCAAGTGGACACGATCAACTAGAGAAGAACCCGCTTGACTAACGTGCACACTGCAAGAGTTGACCCAAGAAGTTGTTGCACTCCCTGACATGATGGATGCCTATATATGCCAAAGCGTTTAGGAAAACTGGGGCTAAGCAACTCGAAAGGAGTTCAAGAGGGATTCATCCAAGGAAGTTTGGGCTAGTCTAGGTGTAGTTGGAAGGTAGGCATAGTTAGGATGGGAACACCTCAGAAGGAGGGCACATTTGGGTAGATGACAGTGCGACATAATAGTTAGATGAACTGAGGTAAATTTCGACCCAGGGTGAATAAGTGCTGCAAGAGGCGGACCCATATTTGCTTCAAGAGGAAACCACCATGAATAAGTACACACATTCCTTGAGTGGGTTAATTCTTTGGGTTTTCTTGAGAGGTTTGTTTGTTGGGAACTCTCTCAGGTAGCACTCTGTGGACACTCCTATTTTGTTATACTTTGTAACTCTTTGTCTATATAAACATTTTGGGCATGCTTGGCTTGAGGTTTCGATGCATTTCTTGTTCTTGTGTTCGTATGCATTTCTTAACATAAGTGTAATTGTTAATAAGTGCATATGTAAAGAATTGACTATTAGTGTAAAACTTGAACAATTATAATTGTGTGCATTTGTGAGGTGTAGTCTATTGGGCTTCCAAAATCATATGGTCTCACCACTGGAAAGGAATCTTGGGCAGTGCCACACAACCTAATGGGTGGAATAGAGATTCAATTTTGGGTTACGCTGATATACCCCTGGCAAGTGGTAGCAAAGCATACAAACATGATCTTCACCACGATGTGCCAAAAATGGTTTGTTGAAAGTTGAAGCAGTGTTTTGGTAGCACACTTGTAGAGTTAACAGGAGTTGCATTGGGCATCAATGCATCTAGAAAGGAATAGGGTGCCCACGAAGTATTGCGATCTAAAAGAAAGGTACCTAGGAAGTAGGGCACACGGTAAAGAAAAACGTGAGGTGAAATCCGCCCCTAATAAGAAGTTAAGAGCTAGTGTTGGGTTCATTTCAGAATAGCATTGGGAGGTAGTTCCATGGGAATTTGCACTGTGAAATAGTGCGCCCATAATGTGTTGCATTGTGCCAATGAGACATACTAGTAGAAATGGCTGGTGCTCTAAGGAAAGTGTGCCCAACACAGGGTGATGGTTCAGGTGAAGTTAGTGAATGGAGACAATGGTGGTGGGGGTGCAGAAAGGAGTGCACCCATACCATGAATTGACGGATCATTGCTTTCAATGAATAGAAATTGGAAGAATCTCTTAATGGAGATCGACAGGATGGTACGAATTAACCCAACTTTTGGCGCACTTCAACAAAAGCGTGCATGGAACTTGGAAAATGCACCCAATGTAATTTTGGGAGTTGTTGAGCTTCAGTTGGCTTGCAGCCACTTTTTTTATGCATGAACAAACTTGATAGGAGTTGCAACATGACCTGCAAGGTGAGGAAGAGTCATGGAAAGTCACGATAAAAACCATGACAAAAAGCTTGGAACAACGGGCTGTGAGATGCAACAGATGTTCTAGCAGATGAGGAAAAGGTTGAACAGTTGAGCTTGCAAAGAACATATTGGACGCAATGGTTACTACCACTAGAATACCAAGTGGAGAGTCAGGAGATTCCTAGATTGGGATCACTCAACATGGTTAATGACGCCCAAAGGAAGATGAATATGCAATTGAGACTGTCCGTGATGTTGAGCAATACATGTTGTCTCCTTTGTGATGGAAATCACTTTGCAATGACTTGTCCAATGGAGGTAAATTTGGAAACCTACTTGGGAGAAGTCCAAGGGTGACCAACCGAGATGATGCTAGAAGTTGTGGGAGAATCCCAAGTGTAGTGACCTTTATTTGAAGTGTTGGAGGCAGTTAGAGCCTTGGCGACAAGTATAGGAAAGTTAATTGAAGGTCAAGATGGTTCAAAGGATGGAGACCAACTGAGTCTTTACTTTATGAATGTGATAACTAGTGGGTTGAAGGTTGTAGCACTGGTGGACATTGGTGCCACCAATAGTTTCATGAGTAGCAAAACAATGACGACACTTCACAGTAAGACTAAGGGTAGTAAGTCCATGTTCAAAACTGTGGTGAACTCAACAACGAAGTTAGTAGACGGGGAAGTTCATGTAGCATCAATGAAGGTTAGAAATTGGTACCATAGGTTGAAATTGGTGGTAGCTCCATTAGATGACCATTCAGTTTTCTTGGGGCAAGACCTCCCGAAGTTGGCCAAATCTCTTGTCAAAACCCAAAATTTTCACAAAAATTTAAAATTTTGAGATAACATAAAATGCTGAAACTGCAGTTTACTAACAGCTAATGGTTAGCAGTAAAAGAAGCAGTCGAATGATTAGTATTACATAATCTCAATTATGTTAACTAAGCATTTTCCTTTCTATAACATGAATAAGGTTTACTTGCGTATTGTTTTGTTTCAGTTTACTGATGAGTCTTCTTTATGACAAGTAGGTGGAATCTAACTTTGAATCCTGGGCTTACTTAGCATTTATGCTAACGCAGAAAGATTACTGGTTCTTACAAGTTTCTAGGTATGATTGAACGAGTATCATTTTAATTTCATAAAGTATCCATAAGTGTTTCTATTTGCAATAAATAAGCTGCTAAATTCCAAGCAACTTCCATGAGGTAAAAAATAGTTTGCTTTCATCAGTTTTTTTGTAAACGAAGTTCCAATAATTGAGTTTCTTTCTTTATCATACTTAGCGACAGTAAAGATACTTACTGTGGCTCTAAACTTGTAATATTAGTTGCATAATACTTCTACTTTAATATGCATATCTTGCAACATTATACTGATTGTACTATTGGTTAATATACATTATCATACTACTTGCTTAAGTATCAAGCTGGTCGATATTTAACTTCTGTAGGGAAACTTACAGCCTGAAAACTTCTTGTCATTATAAGTTTGATTAGTATAAAAACAATAGTGTCTTTTCACATGAAAACACTGTTTGCCTATATTTCTTAAATCTATGTCAATCCCTGTGGTTCTATTAATTATAGGTTCGAGTAGGATTATTCCATTGCAATTTTTATTATTTCTGTAATACTTAACTTGTATTAAGTTATTGTCTACAACAGTTTCTAAGGTTGATGTTTTCTATAAATATCAACCTTCTATCCTATGCTATGCACCAGATATTTTGTATGATTATAAAACCATTCTACCAAATATAGACATGGTAAATTACTGGCAAATGTCAAGTTGAGAAACAACCAAAGTCTATTACAGTCTCATCAATCTGAACTATGTAAAAGAATTCATAAAAGTGTTCTTTTACTACACTTAGCCAACTTTATAGTTTGCTACTATTTGATTTGTTAGTTTTTATAAGACTTATAAACATACATAATCTATTTTGTTTATTAGACATACAAGTCCATAGTTAGTTCAGAGGATTCTAAACAAGTCTAAAACAAAGTTGAATTTGTAAAGAGTTCATGATTCTACTCCATACTATGCTATGCAACTTTATAAATGTCACAACTTGAATTGTTGTTTTAAAAGAGTATAACCATGCATAGACCACAATGTATTTAAACATAGAAACTATAGTGGTTCGATGGTTATAAACAAATTCAATTTGGACTATTCCATAATTAAATGGTTACTACACTTGCTAGGGTCAATGTTAACGAAAAATGGTTTACCAAACATCCAAAGTATGTTATCAATATTATGATATAATAGACATATGGTTAGCGATGAGGTAATTCTATACGATTGGTTTCGGGATAATCCAAAGTTTAACTGGTGACACCTTTGCTAGGTCAACATTAACTTAACATTGTATCCCCATGCCAATGATGAGCTATCAAACTATACGATAAGCAATATATAATTTTATGACGTGATAACAAATCCATACGTTATAGTTTATGCATCGTTTGTTAAAAATCATTTGGTAAATAATTGGATAATATTGGATTGCAGGCAAACTATTGAAATCGATCCATTGCATGGTTTGTAATATTGGAAACACGTGGTCTTCTCTTGGCCAAGTGTTGGAGATATAAATGACCGATACAACCCTAACCCTTATCATTCTCCTTCCGCAGTTTGCGCTGCCTTCGGGTTGCTTTGCTATCTTTTCATGGCGGCCGTGGGTTCTTTCCTATCCCAGTTTGCTCCGAGTCTTTATTGAGAGTTACTGTAATCGTCGATGCTTAGTCTCAATGCCATATCTTGGTAACTATAGATTTGATCCTGCACAAGTTTGTTGGTTTTACTGCACCTGGCTTACGGCCTGTCTATATTCCATTTTTCTCCTCCCATAGTCTGTCACTGCTGTGCGGAGCTAAGAGTTTACTTGCTATTTGAATAATCTTTACCTTCGTCATAGGGTTTAGAATACTAAGTGCATGCATTGCAGTTGGTGACTGTCTCTCCATAAGACTGCTCGCCATTGTTACACCAGGTAAATTATTAAGTTTTCGTTTTCATTAAACAGCTTATGATTTTTACAATAGGTATGCAATAATTTAAGAGTTTCAAGTATTGACAGCTTGTGATGAAATCTCCTTGCAGGGACTGAAACTACATTCATCACCCGTGAAGAAGAGTATACCAGCTGTCTTTGAAGGTCGAGGCTTTAAACGGGTAAGCCCTGTGGTCAAATGTTGGGTTCTCGCCCTTCTTGTATCGGGGTTTTCGATTGGAGAAAACCTGAACTTGCAAAACTCTTCTAGTTGTGTTCTTAGTTGTGCAGTCTCTTTTTAAAGGTTATTATTGTTTTTAACAAGTATTTAAACCCTCGCTAGTCGATGGGTAAGCCCGACTGTGAGCTGGGTAATGTATTTGGCTTAAATGTTCAGTCTTATGGCTTATTAATGTAAACAGTAGTTTTGTTAAGACAACTCTGTCTTTGAGCTCGGACTCGGTTTACAGTACTACTTTTTGATACTCTGTGTACTCAGGGTTTTTACCCTATTCGATTTTGAATGTAGTTATTTGCTGTTTAAAATACCTTGTGGTAAATTATTGTTAATATTTAAAGACTGTCACTCAGTCTTACTTATATTTATAAATTTACTTGTTTTTGTTCAGTATTACAAGCTAGGGTTTCCTGTAGGAAACCTTGTATAAATAAATCTTTATTTATTTTTAAAAGATTATGTTACTTAGTCAAATTTATTTTAATTAGTGTTTGCAGGTGTGTGTGTATATTTCCAGTTATAATATTACAAATGTCTTTTCACTTGTCCTTAATGGACTATAACAATTTATAATTAGTTTACTGGTTTATTAAATAAATAGTCCAAGTAATTGGATTATAGTTTAATACTTGGCATTTGTAAACATGATATTTGTTTAGGGTTTTGACCCTGTAATTTACTTTCATAGGTATATCCTGTTTGTAATTTTTAAAACAGTTCTTTCATAAATAATCATTTATTTAAAGGTTAGTTATTATCATATTTTATTTGTTTTATTTAATAAAATACAGATAGGGTTTATTAGAGTTCTTTGATAAGATGTACATAAGCTCTGTACTTAGTTTGTTCTTTAGAATTTAATTATGTTAATAACACCCTACTTGAGGTTCGAATATTTGTAGACATAGTTAGTTGATAATATTAGTACATAAACTAAGTATTTCTGGTTTAAATCTTTACTTAGCAGAATATAATAAAGTGGTTTGACTGGGTTATTTCTATTGCACAAGCTACAGGTTAATAATTTAACACAAGGAATATATATATAGCATATCACAGTTTACCCTCCTGCATATTTTGATTTCAATAACACAATAATGTACTGTGTATAAGTATAACATCTTATCTACTAGAGTAACTTATTAATATGATAAACCTACTACCTGTAATGAGTTATTGCTAATTCTTTTTCAGCATACTTACATAAACAAGCTGGTTAAACAATAAACATAAATAAACAGGTCATTGTTCTTTGCTAATAAAATTTTACATATAAAAATAAATTACTTTCTACTGTAAAATGCATAACATATCTAATTATTTCAGTCTCTTATCACTTCCTTCATCTACTTTAAATACTCTGTCTGTGCTGGAGTACTGTCTGGTCCTTCCAGACGTGGAAAAACACAGATTAGAATTATTTTCATCTATTTAGATTCATTCCTTCACTAATCCAAAAAGATTACTAACTCTTAACAATTTACAACTAAATACTTAACATTCATCTAGCAGTTAGATTCATATTTAACCATCTAACACAGTAAAAAAAAAGATTGTAGAACCTGATTAAGCTGGACAACAACAGCGTTAGGAGGCCGTTCCTTCCTACCAACTCCTGGAGAGCGCTCAAACAACGCTTTCTCAGGACCCCTGAGCCTGTTCCTGGTCTCCTTGGCTGAGAACTAGTGGAGCAAGAAAACAACAGACTAGTCCAATGACTCAATAATCACTCTGCACTCAGCAGTAAGATACTTCAGCTAAAAATCTGCACTAGATCACTTAGCAGTTAACCCCTCAAACTCTTTCCACCAATTCCCTTGCCATTGAATTTCTCAGAAGTTCATTCACTTGAATGATCACTTCTCTAGAATGAGTAGCCTCAGCTCTCTTCAATGGGCATTTTTATAAATATTGCCTAGGTCTTTTGGGTCAGTTGTCATTAATTGAGCCACCTGCTCTGATCCCACTTTCTTGGGGGGATCATGACCCCAAATGTAGGGAGGTTGCCACCTGCAACAGTTGGAGGTGGTTTGAGGATGCTGCCACATGTCTGTTTGCTCTCCACCAACTTGACCAGTAAACACTCTTTTAACAGCTCTCCTAAGTTGTTGTATCCACTTTTATTTATTTATAATTAAAATATTCAGAATTACATTCAATATCCTTGACTCTGGTGAGTCATCAATTACAACTTAGCATAAAATTTAACATATTGTCTTTAAATAAAATCAATAAGATAATATTATTTTTGCAAAACTGGGGCATGTGACATCTCTATTGGTGCCCTTCAAGATCATATTGGTGTTATTGATTAAGATTGGGACTTGGAGTTTTCCAATGATAATAAGAAGGAATTTGGGGTTCATGCCTAGGATGTATTCCATGCGATGGGTTGAGACAACTGAAATGCTCACAAACAGTCCTTGTGACAACACAACAACATGAAGGATTGGGTAGCGAGAAAACATATGCGACAAAGAGTGTTGATCATTTGGAAAGCAAGATGGCAATGTTGGAGCTTTGACCAAATTTAGTTGTGAAGAAGACCGAGAAGTTGTGCACTTCAGAAGACCATCCACTGCATGTTGGAGACAAGGAAAATCTTTCACCAAGAGAGGCATAAGAGGTCATGGAGGAGAGAACTCGTGATGAGACTCCATGTAGACCAAGTGACGACAGTCTAGATGAAACATCCTAGGAGGTGGGTTCGCTTGGGAAAGATGAGCAAAGGCTTGAGGATGGACAGTGTGATTAGGCATTTTCCTGTTGATGAAAACAATGGGTAGAGAATTCGGTGCAAATGTGAAGGAAACTAAGGTGACTGAGGTGGCTTCGGTGGTGGATAAGGCTCATAGTGGAAGTGAAGACTTCATAGCAAGCGATTCCATAGACATCATGGAATTTTCCACATTTGTTATCGGGATCCCCGAGTACTTATAATGTTCATATTTTTGAACATTGGCATAAATTATGCAAATGATGTACCCGAGTACTTATAATGTTCATATTTTTGAACATTGGCATAAATTATGCAAATGATGTAACATCATTGATAATTATAAGGAACACGGTGAGGATCTCAAGACAAAGGTGCTACCATGGATTCCCCAAATGTATATGGCTAGTGAACCATGTGTTGGTCAAGTGTTGTAGCAATGTAAATATGATGTACATGTGCATGATAATAATAAATAAATCCAAAACTGATTGTGCAAGGAAACAAGAGCATGAGGCATGATCATCCTAAGGTTACAAAGGGAGGTATTGAACCCATGAAGCTAATAGATGAGAGCCAAGTGTCCTTGAGAGTACTAAGGAGCTATAATATGTCAGTTTGACTCATGCACCCTATTATTTCAATGCTTCCAAGAGGAAGGTAGTTGATATAGTTACTTTCTTGGGGAAAATAAGGCATGGGTTTGAGTTTCATCCAGATGGATATCGACAGCCACCCACATATTCCACTTGCTCAAAACAATTATTATTATTATTAATTTTCAGTTTGGTAGTTTTTTTTATAGATTTTCATGTCCAAAAATTTGGGGGTCGTTTTGAGGCTCCAAACAACATTTTTTGGTGACACCATTGTTTAGTCGTGGGTAAAGGAATACTAATCGAGCGAAATGTGTGCTTATTAGTTAGACCTTTCCAATGGGATATCGATCACCCTAAACAAATATAAGTTGCCACTTCAATGAACCAACTCAGGGATTGCCAACCACTTTTCCTAAGGTTAAGATTTTTATATTTAGGTTTTTTCCCTCATTGTTATTATAAAAAGGCTCTCCAACCTCCTTTTTTAATAACCTTGTGCTGAATGAGAATAACCAATACATCTCTTCTCAGAGATATAGCTTCCACCATTCTAGCTACTTTTATTTTTTTGTTATGTTTCTTTCATTTAATAGAATCTAAGTTTACTGTATCATTGTGTTCCTGTAATATATCTGTGTATGTTATTATATGCATTCTCTTTCGTTTCATTCTCACACAAATCCAGATCAATCATATTAGGGAAATTTGTTCTTTATTGTCTCTTATTGCATGTTCCCAACAAGATTTGGATATCAAGAGTTGGGTCTTGAACTAGTTGAGCTTGAGAGAGACCTCCCTTAGTGTCTGAAAATTCCTCCCATAGCCGAGGAAAAGAGATATGATGAAGAAGGAGATCCTATCAAGATATTGCTTGAGTAATCCCTTATGTGATAGAGGAACGAGATGATAGACAAATTTTCCTAGATCCTTTAACAGATGCCAATAGAAATAAAAGGGTCATCAAGTAGTCACTTCAAAGGACACACACCCTTCAAGGTACAAGTTAATTTTGATATCCCTTTATTTGAATGTCGGATCGATGTTGATCCCCTAGATAAATGGTTGAGTTTGCTAGAAGGGTATTTCTCTATCCATTAATTTTTCGGCAGGGGAAATATCACCTTTACGCTCTTTAAGTATATTCCTCATCTTAAAAATTTGGTGGGAAACTTATTATGAGAAAAACTTAGCAGAGGAGTCTGTAATTTTTCAGGCCAATCCCACTTGGGTCTCTTTTATAGATGTTGTTAAGTAAAAGCATTACCCTATGGGAAACTATGATGACTAGTGCTTGAGATGGACCACACTGCATCAAGAGAGGGACCAAATAGTGTCAGAGTTCACAAATACCTTCCATACCTTGTGCACCAAGATAGGTATCAAAGAATTTGAGCAACATTTGGTTCTAAAATACTTTGGGGAAGTACATAGCTACATTCAAACCAAAATGGAGTTTCTAGACATCTCGTCATTGGAAACCACTTATTTATATGCTATCAAGATCGAGCAAAAAATTAATCAGAAGAATATGTGGGATTTTGGGTCTGTGAATCAACCATAGAAGCAAGGCCAGGGTAATCCTATCTCACAGAACAAATGGAAAAGTAAGGACAACCATCCATAGAAAAACTAGTCCAAGCCACAAGTAAAGAAGGGTAACAAAAAGAAAAATAAGTACATCGAGAAATTGTGTGAGTTCCATAACAATACCTAGAACAACACTTATGAATTCCACTCAAAGAGGTAATTGGTGGCTGATATCAAAGATTCATAGTCGAATTCTAGTTCTGACTTTTATTTAGAGCCCAATGTCATAGTCACAAACAAGGGAAATCATATCATTGATTGAGAACCCAATGTCACTATTTCTACCACAAAGATCCAACTTGATGATCCAGAGGATTCGGAGGAAGGTGAGTGTCTCTTCCACTTGCAAATGTGGGTAAAGGGAACTCCACTACATTTCCTTGTTAATAGTGGAAGAAAAAATAAACTAATTTCGATAGAGGTTATCAAATGGTTGAATTTGACAACAACACCACACCTATAACCCTACAACATTGGGTGGCTCATCCAAGTAGGGGACATCCACATTTGTCAATGATGCCTCCTATCTTACGACATCAATATCTTCAAAGATGAAGCAATGTGTGATGTTCCCCACTTAAGGTTTGTGATATTCATTTAAGACAACCATATATGTGGAAGCATCATGTTGTGTATGAATCTAAACCTCATAGTGTCATTATTACTTTGGGAAAACAACTCTACAGGACACTAGAGGTAGTTCCCACTACTGTATTGTCTCTGATCACAACTAAGCAGTGAAGGAATATAATCTATTAGACTAGTAAATTTGTATTCTTCATGATTATCTATGGAGGATAATGAAACATCACAACAACATCCACTTCCTCCACACTCAACATACTATAAGCAAGTGGACAAGATCATGGAAGAACATTGAGACATCTTCACCACACCTATCGATTTCCATTACATTGTCCGGTCAAGCACTCAATTTATTTAATACTCAAGGAACCTCTACCTAATGGGCCGATATACAAAAATTCCCTCATGGAAAATGAAAAAAATCAAGTGACATATTCAATAATTAATGCAAAAGGGTCACATCTAGCCAAGCTCCTCATATTGTGGGAGCCCATTTGTGTTGGTGTAGAAGAAAGATGGAACTTGGTGACTCTATATTGATTACATGGATCTAAAAAAATCATAGTATGATATATATATCCCATTCCTAAGATCGATGACCTTCTCAACCAACTCAAGGGTGACAAGTATTTTAGTAAGATTGATATGAAGTCCAACTATCATCAAGTACCAATTGAGACGACCAATGTTTGGAAGCTTTCCTTCAAATATCGAGAATTTTTTTTTGAGTCATTAGTCATGCCTTTTAGCTTGACTAACACTCCAATTTTTTTTATGAGGATGATGGATGATATTTCTTTTCATTCACTAATTATTTTGAGGTCATAATATGACATCCTGATCTACAATAGAACATGAACATAATATTTGCATCATATTGAATAGGTACTCATCACCCCGCATCAACACAAGTTATACACCAATCTAGAGAAGTGATCATTTGACATGGAAAGAATTTAGTATCTAGGATATATCATGTATTAACATGGTGTGAATGTGGATCCAACCAAGATCCAATCCATTCGCAACTAGCTGACCCCTACGAAGCTCACATAGCTTCACAGCTTCTTAGGCCTTGCCAACTTCTATCGTAGATTTGTGTTGGGATTTTCTCATATTTCTTGGTCCCTTATCCATGTGATAAAAGGAGGATATAATACCAAGTTTGTTTGGGCAAAGTCACAACAACAATCATTTTAGGAGCTAAAGTAATGATTATGTTCAAGACTCATCCTTACCTTACTATATCTACAACAACCCTTTGAAATAGAGAAATGCTATAGAATATGCTATTGGCGCAGTATTCACTTAGTGTGGCCATCTAGTGGCATATCACAGTGAGACACTCTTAGATGCAGTCCACAAATACCCCACCTATGATGAGGAAATGTATTCCATTATCCAATATTGCCACCAATGGAAGCATTACATTCTCAACAAAGAGACAATTAGCCACATTGATCACAAGGCCCTGTAGTTCATGCAAACACAATGGAAGTTGCAAAATGATTGCCACCAAAACCAGGTCCACATACTTGCAACAATTCCACCCAAACATCAAGTATATGAAGGGAAACCCCAATCGATTCAATGATTGCCTCAGTCGACCTCCAGTGGAAGTCTTAATTAAAACACTTAACTCTTGTGGCCATGAGACCTCTAGGTGGTCTCAACTATATGAAAATGATCCCGATTTTTTTTCACCTATCAAGCATTATGTGCAGGCATACCAATGGCTTACTTACATATCCAAGAAGGAATGTTACTCCATTTGGTCCATCTCTGTGTTCCTTCAAGTGAGTGTGCAAAGCTGATTTGGGAAGCACATTACATTTGGGTGGCAGGGCAAAGCTGATTTAGGATTCCAACCATTGGTCCCAATTGATATAGCTCTTCCCATTTCTGCAATATAGGAGGAATCCTCCCATGCTTGCATCAAGGAATACATGAACACTGAATTTGTTGAATGAATTCAACACATCTGATAGAAAGTCCTTGAAATTTTGGAGAAATCCAATGCCAAGTACAAGAAACGACATGACCAAAATTGAGTTCCAAACTGATTTTTGATGGGTGATAAGGTTTGGTTTCATTTGTACTAAGAGAAAATCATGTGAGATCATCATAAGTTTTAACTGTTTCAATACGACCAATACACCATCACCAAGGGAGTCAGTGAGAATGCCTCCAAATTAAGCATTCCTCCCTTTCTTTTGCTACACCTGGTATTTAATCTAGAGCCCCTTCGCTCATATTTCCCACCATTGTTGGACACCTCGGAAGTGGTTGAGAATTTGATACCATAAGAAATAAACCCTAATTATTTGGACTAGGATAAATTTGATCGAACTGTGAATACACATGTGAAGTTTACTTGCCAACAATGTGTAGGGTAGTTCTGCATCAAGGAAAGTGGCTCACGAAGAGTCAAATTCAACAGAAGTTTCCCCATATAATGTGGAAGTTAATGCAATGGATACCATTCATTCCTAAGGGGCGAGTACCGATCCAGATGGATATTAGTGGACATCCACCTATTCCACTCGCTCAAACCAATTTTTCCAGTTTGACAAATTTTTAATGGATATTAGTGTCCAAAACTTCCAGGGCCATTTGAGGCACTAAAAAACATTTTATGTAAATTCCATAAACCATTCATAGATAAAGGAAATATTAAACATGTGAAACATGTAATTCTCAGCTAGACATTTTCAACGGGATATCGAGCACCCTAAACAATGATAAAATGGAAAAGTTATGCCTCCGAGAAGTTGATACCTCAACTAACCATCTCGGGACCCACAAAACCCTTTACAGTTCATATCCTAGGTTTAGTTTTTTCCCCTCACGTTTATGATAAAATGTCCCTTCAACCTCCTTTTGTAATCAACTTGTGATGAATGAGCGTAGCCGCCACATATTTTCTCGGAGATATAACTACTGTCATTCTAGGTTCTTTTATTTCTCTATTATGTTTCAATCATTTAATAGAATCTAAGTTTACTATATCATCACCGTGTTCCTTGTAATATATCTGTGTATGCAATTATATATATGTTCTTTCATTTTGTTCTCATATAAATATGGATTAGAGTTTCCTTGTGACAAAGTGGTGTCAGTCACCCTACAAAACTGGGAGAGAGAGTTGCTTATTGGGTAAGTGATCAGTTGCATTGATGTCATCCTTAAATTACCTGTCAGTTGGGGGATGACATAATAAGTCTGTAAATCATCCTATCAGCAATTCTATTAGATAGTTATGTGGTAAAGTAACTTGATCTCTCATGGGTGTATTTATATTTCCTTATCTTGCGAGGAGTTTATCATCCATCCATAGGCAAATCTATCGAATTTTATTTAAAGAGGAAGAGTTGAACCTTTCTTAAGATGAAGCCAAAACTGAACAATGACAGAGTGGAGAGTGGAATTAAGTTCTAGTTCATGGTCATTAATGTGAGTTGAGGATGAAACTCAAGAACACAATTTTTAGACATTATTCTATGGATCTATGTAGCAAAGTGGTATCAAATTGCCCAATTGTTAGCTTGAGCCTAGGAATCATGAATTGTGTTGAAGACCTGTGCGATAGAGTTTGTTCCCATAAGTGGTATGAGTTGGAAAAATAGAGTAGTGAAGCATATTGAATCCTTAGTCGCACACTTGAGAAGTCCTATTTCCTTGATATTTATTTATCCTAATTGTGGTTTCTTGTAAATCCTATATGATAGAGTGGTATGTTGGATAGTGACCGAAGTGATTGATGGAGCCATTGGTTGTGCACAACCAATATTTGTAATCCTTGAGATAACATAGCCCATAGGTAGATGATCTTGGGTTTGGGTGATATTTCTACACACACATTAGTATAGCACCTGGAGGAAGGTGACACTTGATGGAACCTTGAGAAGTGAAGGGGTACCTTCTTGGTGTTGTGTGAGGCGGGTANGTGATATTTCTACACACACATTAGTATAGCACCTGGAGGAAGGTGACACTTGATGGAACCTTGAGAAGTGAAGGGGTACCTTCTTGGTGTTGTGTGAGGCGGGGATTGTGGACCCCAAGCTATCCAAGTATGCACAAGACGTTTGTGGTTATGGAGGTAAGCCATAATTGATTGTGTGTCCTACATGCTTCATTCTGATCCTTGAGAAGTGGATAACGTGTTGAACACCGAGTGGATTGAGATCCAATAGAGGTTGTGTGACCTCCCAATGGAATAGTGGGGTTTGGGTGGTATTTTATGCACACATTGGATTAACACCTATGCAGTGTTGTGTCAGGTGGGTATTGTGAATTTAAAAATAATTTATTTTCTATGTAGTGGATTGTTGGTATTGAGTACCAAATTGGTATAGACTAGGGATCTGGCCAAGAGACTAGTGAAGGATGAGATCTCCTGGTGGAATAAAGGGGTTTGGGTGGTCTTTCTACACACACACTGGTATAACACCTGAAGGAAGGTGACGTATGAGGGACCATTGATCGGTGAATGAGTACCTTCTTGGTGTTATGTGGGAAGAGTATTGTGGACCCCAAACTAACCAAGATTGTGCAAGGTTATTGTAACTCTATGGTGAATCACTAGTTTAGCATTTACTCTCTAGTACTTGAAAAGGTTGTTAACTTAGTAGAGGTTTGCTTGGATTGAGAATTGCATCTATGTGACTATAGTAGCCTATAATCCCAATAGAGGCTAGCTTGGTTGTGTCCTTGTGCCTATTTGAATATGGAAGAGAGCCATGGATAGTTCCCATTTCCTTAAGGTAGTCAATCCAAGTGCGGGAGTGGATTTTTATCAGAAAGAGTATATGCTAGGAAGAGTGCCTATAGTTTTCTAGAACGTTTTTATTGAGTAGTTAGTTACTTAGAGAAGCTTCATTTAAGAAAATTTTTATGTGATATTTTATTATTTTTAATCATTTCCATTGTATGAATGATCATATAAATGAACGATGAGATGCATGTTGTATATAATGATTATGAATGTGAATGACTTGCATATAGATGATTGTATGTATATGAAGTCCCATTATGCATATGGCGCTAACTCTGTAGGAATATTGTGGGTTTCAATTGTAAGTAAGCTAAGTTATCACAAGGAAGTTATCCTTACACACTATCTAGAAGTAGTTGTGCATTGTCTCATGAACCATTTAAATTGTATGTGTAACTTTTGTCAATGTGGTAATATGTTATCCATGCATTGCGATGTGCAATGACATGAAATAAGGAGGCACATGATGTTGTGCAATAAATAAATCAATGTTAGACAATAATGTCTTGATATCAAAAGTAGGAAGAGAGAGGAGAAAAAATATCCCTCTTGGTCACGATAGGTAACCATGGATGTTAGGGACATGATAGAGTGGTATTAGAGTAGTGGTTTCAACACTAGGCCTATGAGTGAAAAAGGAACCCTATACAGTAATATCAAAATATTTATTAAGATTATTAATGTGTTCGCTAATAGATTTTCTTTTTTGCACACCATTAGCAATAACAAAAGGGTCATTACAACAAAATAAATAAGGAAACAAGTAGAGGGATTTGATTTATCCAGCTGAATCATTATCACGGATGATAAGCAAGATCCCTTTGATCACGTAGAAGATGCTATGGGAGAGAATGTGAGTGGTGGTAACACATAAACAAAGTCTGAGAAAAGGAGGGCACAAATAACACACCT
Source organism: Pseudotsuga menziesii (assembly GCA_001517045.1). Taxonomy (NCBI): domain Eukaryota; kingdom Viridiplantae; phylum Streptophyta; class Pinopsida; order Pinales; family Pinaceae; genus Pseudotsuga; species Pseudotsuga menziesii. Next base: position 138,689 of record LPNX010221223.1, on the reverse strand, counting down.
GTATATGGTTGAAAGTATGAGGATTTTCAATGAAAGGATGACTAAGGCACGAGAAGAGAAACATCAAATCAACACTTCCATACTGTAGAATATAGCATACCTTCAACAAAAAGCCAATTTGGGATCAAATCAGAATAGTGGTAGTAAGGGTGAAAGGAGTGTAAGAATTCACTCTAGAGGAAGGCCATGACTCCAAGGAAGAAGTGCACGTAGAAGGATAATGAGAATTTATCCATTAGACACCTCAAGCAATAGATTGAGTAGAATAGAAATCTTGTCAGACAATTCAACATATTTGGCCCAAAGGTCTAAGAGGAGGATGCCTCATAGAGAGAATTACTATGTAGAATTTAGGAGTATAAAGTTTCCCACATTTGACAGAGAAAGTAAGTCTGGTTAGGAAGATGAAGCATGGCATCTTGTTATGAAGAAATATTTCATGATTTGTGATTTTTTTGGGAATAAGAATTATAGGATTACCATCTTTAATATGAATGGAAAAGCTTCAATCTAATGGGGAACACCTTCGACAAGTGAAGGGACTTAAGGAAAGCAATATTAACTGGAAGAAGTTTGAAAATCATTTGAAGTATAAGTAAGTTTCTAAGATATGCATTGATAGTAAGAGCAAAGAGTTACATGAGATGAAATTGGGACATATGAAAATTAAGGAATATGTGAATAAATTCCTAAATCTACTACGATATGTGGATTATCTTAGAAATTAGAAGGAGAAGGTTTAGATATTCTTAAGTGGGTTTCCACTAAACTACAGAGACAAAATTGAAATCATGGATCCCAATACCTTTGATGATTTTATTTGGAAGGCTATGCATTGTAACAAGTAGAGCAATGAAAAAGATAAGGAGCATCAAGCGGGAAGAGGAAATCCCAAGGAAATTTTGATCCAAGGAAGAAAGAGTTCATATTTGTACCCTATAGGGACCAACAGAGGAATTTTTGACAAGAGAATCCAACACATGGCATATTCTAGTACCCTAGGCAAAGCACAGGAAGGCCCATAGAACGAATGTAATGTTGGGGATGTGGAGAGAATTAGAAGTTGTATGATTTCCCTCATGGGAAGGACCAACTACGAAGGATACATAACATTTAATAATCCATCACCATGGAGGACATGACAAAATCATCTCCTACAATTTACACAACTTTAAATGATCATCAAGAAGACCATTAAGCTGTAGTAGTTGAAGTTGGAGGTAAGATTGTCATGTAGTCTATTTCTATTTTAACAGAACCAAGATCCATTAATAGTTACATGGCATCCTAAGATTGTTGAAGTTTGCGTGCTTAATAAAATTAAGCATGGAAAGTCATGGCTTGTGCAGTTAGCCACATGGATGAAAAGGAGAGTAAGTGAAGTGGTAGAAGGTTGTCCATTAACATTGGATGGTTTGTCTAGTGCAACAAATCTGAACATCCTACCGCTGGGATCATATGATATTCTTATTTGAAAGGATTGGCTTGAAGCAATATGCCAAGCTTGACTATTATAACCAGTCTCTTGAATGCCTTGATGATGAAGGGAAGACTTAGGTAGTGAAAGGCGTGCTAAATAAGTTTTTGATAAGGCAAGTTTCAACGCAAAAATTGAGCATATATTTCAAAAATAACTATCAAGTATATGTGGTTCGTGTATCAACAACCGTAGAGGATAAAGGTCCAATGCTTGAATATTTACCAGTGTTGTAGGAGTATATTTATGTATTTACAGAAGAAATTCCAGGGCTACCACCCAAAAGAGATCTAGATTTCACTATCAAAACGGTGCCAGGAACAACCCTAGTGTTCAAATCCCCTTACAGAATGAGCACTGTAGAGTTAGTAGAGTTGAAAATGAAACTCCAATAATTAATGGATAAGCATTATATCAAAGTGAGTGTATCCCCATGGAGTTCTCCAGTTTTTTTTTGTTAAGAAGAAAGATGGAACCTTGCAACAATGCATTGATTGTAGACAACTCAATAAGGTCATAGTTAAGAACAAACATCCATTTCCTAGGATAGATGATCTCTTTGATCAAAACAAGGGAGCCAAAGTATTTTTTAATATTGACTTAAGGTCAGGGTATCATTAGGTCACAATCAAGGAGGAATATATCCATAATACAACTTTTAGGATGTAATATGGAAACTATGAATTCACTGTTGTGCTATTTTGTTTAACCAATGTGCCATCTGCTTTCATGTGCCTATTGAATAGTGTGTTCATCCAAAACTTGGATATGTTTGTCTTGGTATTCCTAGATGACATCCTCATCTATTCCAAGAATGAAAAAGAGAACAAAAAGCATATTAGAAAGGTACTGCAGGTGCTTAGGGTGCATAAGTTGTATTCCAAGATCAACAAATGTGATTTCCATAAAAATAAGATTTATTATTAAGTGCACCTGAGTGGGCCTAATGGTTAAGAACATGTGTTATCTCCCTAGAGGTCACAGTTTCAAAACCAATGGGGGGTAGGGTTTCTCATTGTCTTGTTGTGACAAGGCTTGAAGGGTAGGAGACCCCTGGGACAGAGGCTCACTTTGGTGGGCTTCAGAACGTCTTGGCCCCTTCTAAGTCACAAGTTATTGGTATATCTGGCTTGCAGGATATTTGATATACTCTTGGGAGGTTGTTGTTCCCATGGTTAAAAAAAAATGATTTATTATTTGGGTCATGTTATTTTAGTAGTGTCAGATTTTAAAATTTTTATGCTTAGTAACAAGAAGAACAATGAAAGAATGACAAGCACAACAAGACAAAGCATACACATAGATTTATCCTAGGAAAACCTTGTGTGGGGGGAAACCCAACAAATATTCTTTGATATAGAATCCAGCCAAGTATAATGTAAGACCCCAAGAATAAGATAGACTACTTCTTCTCCTCTAGATGGAATCCTCTCTCTCTCTCTAGTGAAGTTTCTTGAGTTGTCAGTATGTCCAAATGAGGAGGGAAACTCATCTATTTATACACACCAACTTGGATGTCTAATAACCCAACGGGTCCAATTTCATCTCTCCAACAGGGCCGGATTTATTTGGGAGACAAAAAAATAACATTTAACAATTCTTTTGTGGGTACTATTGACCCAAATTACAATGAAGGTTTAGCCTCAATACTTTCACATGATCAAGTACATCAAGGACACTTCCAAGCAGAGGAATAACATCTCTAAAAAGGAGGGATACAATAATATAATATAATATCTTCCGTAGTTACATTATTTCAACATTCCCTCTTAACAAGGAAGGTATTATACATCGTCATCATCAACAAGAACTGACTGGTGGATGTATATGTCATAGGAATTTTTGTAACAAAAACATCGTAAGCCTGGAACAAAAACAACATCGTTGTCAGAGAACATCATCATCATGGAGCATCAACATCACATAGCATCATCATCATGGAACATCACCATCATGAGAAAAATACATCATCATCATCATTGTGGATCATCATCATAAAGAATCATCATTCTCATCAAGATACATCATCATCAACATCAACATGAGCATCATCATCAATATGTGAATACTAGATGATCATCATTATCTAAAACATCATCAGTATATGAATACTGAAACAAAAGCAACATCATTAGCACATTAATGCTTAAAACAACATCATCAACAAATAAATGTTGGATCATCATCCGCATCATCAACATAGAGATATTGGAACATCATCATCATCATCAACATAGAGTGTTGGGACAAAATCATCATCATTAGCATAGATATGTTATAGAAACATCATCATCATCAACATAGAAATGTTGTAACAAAATCATCATCAACAGCATCATAGAAATGTTGGAGCAACATCATCAACAACAACATAGAAATGTTGGAGAAACATCATCATCATCAACAAAGAAATTTTACAACAACAACAACATCATCATCAACATAGAGTGATGGAAAATTTGAAGCAACATCACACTGGGCACTCTAATAGACCCAACTAGCCTTTTTTGGATTACTAATCCTTTCAGACCAAACAATCCTAGCTAGACAAACCAATCTACTTGGATGTTAAATAGGTCTTATATGTCTTACTAATCCTTTTGGACTAACCAATCCTAGCTAGGAATACCAATCCCCCTAGGATCAAACTTTCCTTGTCAGTACTGATATACTAATCAGTTTGACATACCAATCCTAGACTGGGATGTTTCACCACTACAACATGATCATCATCATCACTCCCTCTTTCGAGGGATGTCCTTTCAAACTATGCCAAGATTGTCTCGAAAGTATTCAAAATTTACACAGGACAGAGGCTTAGTCAATACATCAACAAGTTGTTCCTTTGTAGGAACATATTGGAGTTGTATAGCTCCCTTATGCACCATATCCCAAATGTAGTGGTACTTTATCTCTATGTGTTTTGAATTGTCGTGAAACGCCAAGTTCTCTTTTAGCTTGATACAAATATGATCATCACAATAGATTTGTTAGAACAATATTCCACCTTAGTACCATGGTCATACACCTAGGATACATTTTCATTAGTACAAAACTAGGTTGTGTTGGTCAACTTTGGTCCTTTTGGTGTAATGGACTCATAAATGCACCCAAGTTCCCTCATTTGATCATTCTGGTTACACATGTTCCCTCATTAATGACTAGTTAGTCCTTGGTGCACTCCCCATCCCTTAAATCATGGAAATTGGTTGATTAGAGGTGCCCATGCATGTATTTGGGTGGTTTTTTACTCTTTTGGATCATTTATTGCTTCCTGGATCCAATCCCACTCACCCATGCACTCCACCATGCCTATCCTATCCCCATTTATGTCCCATCATGCTCTAGTCACGTTCACACTAGCATTCATGATCGTTTTAGGTGGTTTGGGAGCTCATTGGTCCACATAGGAGGGTTTTGAGACCAAATCTAAGCCTGCCACATGTATGCATCCAAATCGCCTCCAAAGGTTAACCATTTGTTACAGCTAATTTTACCACACATGGTGAATCACACTTCTATGGCATTCCCTGCCCCTCTGGAGACTCTTTGGACCCCATGGACCATTTTTGTACCTTTGATGTTTCCACGATCATCCCTAAAAACATGCAATAATTGCCATACATGACTTTTAATCCCTTTCTCGCGTATATACGCGAATTTGACCCTTAAACCTACGTACACAGGGATGTGTGCAAAATGCCAAATTATTTTGGATTTTTCCTTGATGTGGATCCGACTCACTTGTCTCTTGGCCTTCTATATGCCTTGAGATCGCTCAGATTCGACCTTTCATTACCCCATTGAAGAGATATATAAGGAACCCTTTTGATACATTGAAGGGGGAGTAATTGTAGAGCAAGAAAACTATAGTCCATTGTTGCCGGAGCTTATACTTGAGTCTGCATCCCTTTTTCCCTTGGAGCACTTTTGTGTTCTTCCCAAGATTGCCTTTTTCTTGTGAGCTTGCTATCGAGAGATGGAGGATTGAAGTGGTGGAGGCCCAAGTGGGGGGCTCAGTTTCTTCGATTCGCAGACGTGCTGACAGAGGTTGTCACTATTGTAATCCCTGTTTTATATTAATAGAAATATCTTTTCATGTCCAATAATGTGTGTTTAAATGAGTATTTGATCCATGGATGATTTTAAATGCTTATATGTTATTGATTATATATGCTAGAGAAGGTCTAACACAATTATATATAGCATGCTTGTCTTGTTTGCTGAGTGTTGAGGAAGCAATTTTTCAATACAAGGTGGAGTTGGAAAGCTCAACAGAGATCTACATCAATCGTCCGGAATAAGGTACGAATCAAGATCCTTTAGTGTTAGATATTTAGTTTCTCTTGCATATAGGAAAGGATTGATTTCTAGAGTCAAGCTGTCTGTTGTGGTATGCCAAGCCATGGGAATTTCTCTCCGTAACAAAATTGACGACTCCCCTGGGTAGTTCCTAGTAATTGTCCTTTGGGGGTTTTTATCGGCATTCAATGTTCTTGAATTGCTCTGATTTCTCTGTTTCTAAGTCGGGTTTGGGGGCATGTTTTCCTGGTAGTATCTGATAGGTGTGAATTTTGTCTTAGCTTATCTGTTTTCCTTCATTTTTATATCTTTTTCTTCCTGTACACGAGTTTTTTCCTCACACTCATGTGTACACGTGGCTTTGACTAAGATAGCCATGTATATACATGGGTTTTCTGCACACAGCCGCATATGCCCTGAGTTTTTCCTTTTAGAGGAATATTGAGTGTTGCTGGGTGAGTTTTGATGATTGCTGAGTTTCCTTTGATGCTTCTAGAGTCTGTATACACCTCTGTTTCTGAGCAAAGATGCCCTTTAGGGTAAATTGTTTTTTAAGAATGTTCTTGTCATTACATTTTTGATTTTTTGTTTTGGGATTAGTGCATTAGGTCTCTTTTACCTTATTACTTTGCGTGAGTACTGTTTGATTGTGCTTGAAGAGTTTGGGGTGGTAGAGTCATTCTTTTGCTTTATTATCTCATTTTTATTCAAAAAATCCAAAAATATTTGTTTCTTTGCATCGTTATGCATCATTGCACTTTGCATTTTGCATGGAACTTGCACTAGGTTTGCTTAGAGAAGTATTAGTTAGGATTTCATATAGGAATGATTGCATTTGTCATTTGAAGAAAATTTTGCATTTCACGTAGTAGCATGCCCTATTTTTCATTCGACACAATGCATTTGCATTGATTGTTAGGTGTGCATTTTACTTCATGTTGCATCATAATACCATTGGTTGCACGATTATCTACCTTTTTTGAGCAATAAAGCCAAATAAAATCAACGCTTAATTATAATGGATTACACTATTTTCTTTGATAGGTTACACCAACACGATTAGGTTTTAGGGTCTTGGGACAGTTCATTATGAGTAAATTCTCCAAGACCACTAAACAACAACATGTATGTGTCTGTCCAGGTGAGAGTGTGAAATTCCTTGGTATAATTAGTGTTTCTTAGAATCCTCCTCTTACAATGGAGTTAAGCACGAGGCAATGTGAGCAGTTATTGATTGGGATGACCCCTAGTCATAACTGAGTAGCATCGAAGATATTTTCAGGATTGTATTCGTATCTAGGGGCTCTTTCGAGAGTTTCGGGCTTTGCTACCCTGCCAATGCTGCCTGCGACTATTCACCTGAGCATTGATTATATTGAGGTGACCTTAGTTGCCTTACCTAGGTTATCGAGGGGGTACTTTGAAAGGGTTATTCTGCAGGTGTCCCGGCTAGGTTGGGGTCGAACAACACAGTCACTATATGCATTGAAGCTGAGGGCCACAATAACTGGTTACAAACCTCCACTTGTTGTGTATGGGAGTCTCAAGCCTCTCCTAGGTGAGACATACGTGCTTCATTCGGGAGCTCACATATCCTACCCTTGTTTTCTTGTGATTGGATTTAGATTATATAGGTGTATGCGCTATGCATGCTAGATTGCTTAGGGTTTGTGTAATTAGAAGAGTATTTTTCATTTTTTGAGTCATTATGGATTCAGGTGTGGCACTTCGCCGTTCTCGTTGTTTAGCAGGGCTTCCTCCTTCTACATCTCCTCCTTCTTTGGGAGAGAGAAATAGACAGTCCAGGTGGACTACTTCTCACATTGATTCACAGACGATGGGAGATCATGAAGACAAAATTCCTGAGTTGCCTTCTCCACCTCAGGAGGTTGGGGAAGAAGATTCTACTCCTACATATGATCCTTCACCTGATATACCTACACACTCTAGGTATGATCCCTCATTCACAGGTCACCGATATTGCTTTCTAGGTGATGAGAGTCATCATGAACTTGTGAGCACTAGTATGACATGTCTGGTATTCCTGCACATGATTCGGCACAGCATTCCAAGTCAGAATTTGAACCTAACACTGCGCCTGGGGGCATTCCTAGCCGTTTCCATGTGGAGAGGTTTGGGAACATGAGTCACATTGCACCCTCCATCTCAGCGGTGGAGGCTACATCATACGTTCATCCTAGACCTGGTGTTAGTAGTCCTATTCGGATACCAAAACCAAGATGAGTGACTGTAGGGAATACCACTTACATCGTTTCACATGTCCCTTCGTCCTCTATTCCTAGTTCTTCAAATGCTATTCCTCCCCCTCATTCACGTGGTCCTTCGGGCCAAAATGTTGCTACGATTCATGTTCGTACTGTTGCTACTCACGTAGTCGTGTCTCAGAGTCAAGTACCTCCTGTTGTTTCGGGAGGTCGTATTCCTACTTCTGGAGGTCATATTCCTACTTCTGGAGGTCATATTCCTACTTATAGAGTTTCTCATGGGACATCTCATGGGATGTCTTATGGACCGTATTATGGATCGCAGTATGGACATAGTTATTCACCTTATGGGTATGGGTATCAAAAACCCTCTTACTCTTCGAATTATGGCTTTGTAGCCCCACATAGTCAAGGTACACCACATTATGGTGCTTCCATGCCACCCTACATAGGTCAAACGAGAGGAGGGCACTATGGCCATGGCCATGGTGGTTACGGTAATCAGTCTTATGTGAACCAAAATTATCAGGGAGTGTGGCATCGACGTACTCAACCTAGGCTCCCTTTCCTCGCAACGTTAAATCTACCTGATTTGTCAAGACTAACGAACGATCCAGTATCTCATGACCCGGCTTGGCCGGCTATCCCTAATAAGCTTCCCTTAGACATTCCCAAATTTGAGGGAAAAGCAGGAGAAGATCCTAGTGAACATGTTACTACATTTCACCTTTGGTGCTCTTCTAATTCCTTATACAAAGATTCAATCCGTTTAAATCTGTTTCAACGCACCCTCACCAGGCCTGCAGCAAAATGGTACATAGAGTTACCCAGGGGGGAATTCGTTTTGTTTGATGACCTAGCTATGAATTTTCTCAACCACTTCCAGCTACTAGTGCATTACGACATTGGTACAGAAATCTTGTCGACATTTCGACAAGACAAAGCCATACATATCTCGGACCATATACAAGAGTGGTGTAGACGAAAGAGATTGGTTAAAGCCTTCATACCGTCGGAGTTTCTCCTCGAGTGGTTACTTAAATCGTTACTGCCTTATATAGTGAAGGATGTTTCTACATCCAGAGTTCATAACAAGGAACAAGCCATTTTTAGGGCGCAGGAATTGGATTTGGTTTATGCTCAATCCGATTTATTATATGAGATCATTCCTAATGCTCCGCATTCTAGTTTCGACCCTAAGATCAAACCTGGACCACATGTCGATGGCATTGTTGGTTGTACAAGTACCAAACCTATGGATTCAGTTGTGCAACAGGTCAGTCAATTGTCTATCAACCAATCTACCTCGGGACAAGCCACGGCTTCGTCTCAACCCACCCAAATGGCGAGTGTGCTTTCGGTGCAATCGTCGGACCAGAAGGGTAACCAACAACCCGGAAGGAATAAGAAGAAGGGTAAAAACAATCGTAAGGGTGGGAATAGGAATGAAAATGCCAATCCTAATGACAAGAATGCCTGAAATGCTGGAGAGGACAAGCAGTCTAAATGTAAGGTTAAGTTTTCTTGCAAATTGTGTAAGGATGACCACCTCACTCACTTGTGCCCTCGTATAGAAGAAGCCTCAAGGTTCATAGCACATGGCCTAGCTATGTTGACCAACCCTTTACCCCATAATCAAAACATGAACTCGAGGACCCATGATCAGTCTGGTGGAGATCACTGATCCGCCGAAAGCTAGTAATGATTATGGTTGCATCAATATGGTGCGTGCTACTAAGGTTGTGACTCGTGCGAAGGACTATGGTTCGTCACAACTAGACATTGGAAAGGAACCTGCTCCACCAGGGAGTCCTTTGCGTATTGAAAACTCTGTGGATAAACCTGAAGTTTCACCCCGCATTCCTAAGGGAGTCCTTAAGCATTCGAGGGACAATCCTAATGTCCAAGCTACCCAGAACTATTCTGTTGTCAAGTATTTGGGCCACACTCCTTGTGCGATGTCTACACTTGAAGTACTTCAGAGCTGTCGATCGCAAAGGAAGGCTTTGATTTCTGCTCTTGGTGTTAATGATGATAAATCTTACTCCGTCATCAAATTTGAAACCGGGGGACTACAAACTTGCTTTCCTTACTACATGTCTCTCTTGATTCATGTAGAATGTCTTAACATGACCGTCAAACGCACAGTGATTGACGAAGGTGCTGCTGCTTCCATGATGTCTTTGGCATGTTGGAAGGGTTTGGGTTCCCTCGATTTGTCTAAATCTGGTACCACATTGACTAATTTTGATGGTAGATCATTTCGGCCGCACGGGATTCTTCCTTCTCTTAAGGTCCATTTGGGAGGGAAGACCGTCGCGATCAAGGTCGAGGTGGTTGATGTGCCCCTTGACTACAATCTGTTACTGGGTAGGAATTGGATGTATAGTATGCAAGCTATATCTTGTTCTCTATTTTGATTTGTATGCTTTCTGTTTAATGGGAATATAGTTACGATTGATCATATATCATTCAAGAATCTGTACGTTACCGCATCTTCAGGAGATTCTATCCCGATTGTCAAGCACTCTCAGCCGGCAACTAGGAGTGTGGGTGTTGGCATGTATCCATACCTTATGGGAAGATTTAGTTGTCCTACACCTGTTCTTATGATCAGGTCTAGTTCCGGTGAGGCTTCGTCGTCATTGAGATCGGTGTCTTTTCACACTACCCATATGGAAGATCCTTGGATTCTTTCTACACCGAGTCCTTTGAGTGAGCCTATCGAAACGAATGTGCCATTGCCTACAACAATGATAACATATCAAGTGAACCTTAAATGTGTTGCAGAGCCTAGTCCTTTCTCTTCGCGGATGGAGGAGGAGGACCCATATGCGCTTCCTGCATGGAAAGTTGAGTCTTCTCACGCACATGACTGCCTTGATAGTGTTTTTCCATCAGATGAAGCTATTATTGAGGCCATGTCTGGGGTTGAGCCACCTTGGGAAGAGTTACATCATAGATCTTATTTTATTCCCAAGCTTGACCCTTTGGAGCGTGAGGAATTTAGGGAGATTCTTAGTTTGAGAATTGGTAGTCCCGTGGTTCCATTAAGCTCTCCTGGTCTGATGGCTCATGGAAACATGGTGAATATACCTCCTACCATCCCTAGCAATATCTCTCGTGATCCTGGCAAGATTGAGAATGTCTATATTGGGGAAAAATGTTCCCATGCTAAGATTCAAGAGTATATCGAGCTGTTGAAAGAATTTCGTGATGTATTTGCTTGGTCATATGAGGAAATTCCAGGTATCAACCCTCGCATTGTTGAACATGAAATTAAAACTTATCCCAATTCTAAGCCTGTTCAACAATGCTTGTGTGTGGTGAATCCTATAAAAGCACCCGTGATTAAGGCTAAGATAGAAAAGCTGTTGAATGTCAGTTTGAGTCTATCTCATTCCCTTGATGGAGTGGGTTTCAAATCCCATTTTGCTTGATAAGAAACAGGGAATGATCCGTATATGCACTGATTTCCGTGACTTGAATCGTGCCTGTCCTAAGGATAATTTTCCCACACCATTTATTGATCAAATTTTGGATGAGTGTGCGGGAAGTGAGGTATTTTCCTTTATGGACGACTTTTTTAGATACAATCAGATCCATATTAAACCCAAGGACCAACATAAAACTACATTTATTTGTCCTTGGGGTACCTTTGCATATCGAAAGATGCCTTTCGGCCTTAAAAATGCTGGAGCCACATTTCAACGGGCTATGACCTTGATCTTCCATGATCTCAAATCGATTATTGAATTCTTTTTGGATGACCTTGCTACTCATTCTCGTCAGAGGATGCGTCATTCCTACCATTTGAGATTAGTGTTTGAAAGGTGCTGCCATTACTTGGTCAGGTTAAATCCTCATAAGTGCATCTTTTGTGCGAAGTATGGTCGCTTATTAGGGTTCATTGTCTCCAAGGAGGGTATAAGAGTCGACCCTTTGAAGGTTGAGGCAATATTTCAATTGTCTCCCCCAAGAAACATTAGACATCTTCAATGTTTGTAAGGCATGGAACATTTCTTGCGGAGATTTGTCGTTAACTTTGCCAATTTGACTAGAGGATTTATGCGTCTTTTGAAGAAGGACACTACCTTTTTCTAGGATGAGCGAGCCCAGGAGTCCTTTGATGCACTTAAATGAGCCTTAGCATTAGCCCCGATGAGTAGTCCACCCAACTATAGCCGTGAATTTTTACTTTATGTGGCCGCGTCCATGGAGACGATTGGTATGGTTTTGGTTCAGGAGGATGAAGAGCTCCAAGAGCATGTCATATATTATTTGAGTCAAAACCTTATAGATGTGGAGATCCATTATTCCCATGCGGAGAAACTTTCCTTAGCTACTGTTCATGCGGTTCAAAGATTGAGACACTATATTCTCCTTCACTAGACCTTGGTGGTATCCCATGTCAATCCATTTTAGTTCGTCCTCACTAGAAGGATGATCAGGGGAAAGTATAATAAGTGGATTTTCATCCTGCAAGAATTCGATCTCGAGTTTGTTTTGGCAAAATAAAAAAAAATTGTTGATTTTTGTGGAGCTTATATCTGATTTCCCAAGTAAGGAGGAGGAGGAAGTTTGTGGAGATACGTTTGTCGATGAGCACATTTTCCTGATCTCACCTTTGGATCCATGGTATGGGGATATTATCATATATTTACAAACATTGAAGGTCCCTACTCACCTTTCATAGCATGAACGACTACGGTTACGTCACGTATCCAAGAACTACCTCATAGTGGATAACACATTGTACCGCCGTGGGGTAGATTCCATTTTACGTCATTGTTTAACTCGTGAGGAGGCTAAGCTTGTGCTGAATGATTACCACAGAGGGGTGTGTGGTGGTCATTTATCTAGGATTTCTACAGCCCAAAAATATTGACAGCGGGTTATTTCTGGCTGTCGATCTTTAAAGATTGTGTCAATGCGGTCAAGAAGTGCCACCCTTGCCAGGTGTTTGCACGTAATATGCGCTCACGTCCTGCCCCGTTAAATCCAATTATCGTCGCCGGTCCCTTCACTAAGTGGGGGCTTGATTTCATGGATTACAACCCAGATTTAGCTGGGGGGCATCATCATATTATCGTGGCTGTTGACTATTTCACGAAATGGACTGAGGCTATGCCCACAGTTAAATCCGACGGTGAGATAGCCACACATTTCATATTCAACTAGATCATTACTCGGTTCGATATTTCGAAGGAGCTTGTCACTGACCATGGTAGGCCCTTTTAGAATTGGATGATGGAAGAGTTGGCCTCAAAGTTAGGGTATAAGCAGGAGCATTCCTCTTCTTATTACCCTCAAGTGAATGGACAGGTTGAAGCACTGAACAAATCAATGAAGTCCATTCTCCAACGAACCATCGTACAAAGCGAGACCAATTGGCATATCATGTTATATCCTACTTTGTGGGCTTATAGGACCGCAGTTAAGACTGCCACTGGTTTTTATCCATATCAGCTTGTACATGGAGTGGAGTTTGTATTGCTGGTTGAGTGCAAAATCCCTTCTTTGAATCTAGACATAGAGCTCTTACCAGACACTTCCCCATTGGAGGAATGTTTGGTCCACTTAGAGCAGCTTGATGAGCAACGCCGAGATGCCTTGGTGGCTCTAGAAGTGAATAAGTGTCGCGTTAAGGTCCAGTATGATAAATCTATCCATCCAAGGAAGTTTAGTGAAGGATATTTGGTCCTTTTGTGGGATCAAGCTAAAGAACCCTTGGGGGCAGGAAATTTTAACCCCATGTGGCATGGTCCTTACATTATTAAATGTGTGTTAGAGAAGGGTGCCTATGAGCTAGTAGATTACGAGGGGGTAGCCTTGGTGGAGCCTATAAATGGGCTCTATCTTAAAAAGTACTATGCATGATTCCCATCCAAGGCTGACTATTGTATATTATTGTATAGTATTTTTCATAGTTAGGTTTTCTTATGGTGATTGGGTTTGTTGATTAGCTTCCATTTCTTATGGCAGATGTCAATGGAATCTTCCACCTTCATAGGATTCGTTGATGGTGCTATCCGTCACACTCAACACTTAGCCTCTGCTGCTTGGGTGATTTATACTCCTACGGGTCAGGTATTGTCTTTAGGAGGTGTATGTTTACGACTCTCTTCAAACAATGTTGCTGAGTATAGTGCTGTTATCGAGCTTCTACGGGATGCCATTTCACATGGTGTTCTCTCTCTTGAGGTACGTCTTGATTCGTAGTTAGTAGTGTCACATCTTAATGACTTGTATCATGTTAGGGATCCAACATTATTACGAAGATTCTTACATGTGATATTGTTAGAATGACAATTTGACAACATAACATACATACATGTTCCAAGAATTTATAGTCAAGTTGCTGACTCATATGCTAACTATGTGTTAGATTGGCATTTGTTTCATAGACAATAAGCTCATAACAAACATACATTTTTATACAGGTAAATAAATAAATCGATCATCATAAAAGTTTTTCATTAAACATCCAAAAAGTGACGTTATAATACATAAGTGTCATAATACAAAAATGGGGCTTCCGAGCCACCAAAATATAAATACACGGAAGTACAAAAATGAATCACTCCCAGGTATCTAATCCTGTGGAGGAGGAGGGGGGTTCTAATCATGGAATGTCACCACGGCTCTAGCTAGCTGTTGAAATAACTACACCCATGCTCATGGTACACCCACCACCTGACACTGCATGGCCTCAGGCAAGTCCTCGACTTGCACCATGGGTACCCTATGTGTCAACCGCACAAAGTTGGTATGAATGCTTTGGAGCGTCTACTTCGCATTCACACCCATAATGTCATATCCTCTTCCCCTTCATCTATGATGAGGCAAACCGTCAGGCCACTGTGGTCCTACATTTGCATACATATGACAGATCATCACTATGTGTCATCACACAAAAACATGTCTTTTGGTTCCATATATCAAAAAACACAAAAAGATTTAATAACTCAAAAAAATTTAAAAAGAGGGTTGGGATTCGTTACCAATGTCACCACATGCTGATCATGGTGGTAGAGGCATGTCAGGATCTCCTCAAAAATCTATCCCCACGTAGGGGTAATCATCGATGGAAACTATCTGCCACTGCCACCATGGAAAGAAATCAACTGGGTTAGACACCATAACTCCACCCAGTCTGTGCATCGCAGTTTCCCAATGTCGTTGGGCTGGATATCGAACCCCGTGAAGAGGAACGTCAACTCTAGGGCTGAGTCCTGGAACACGCTCAAAGAAGAATGTGCTCAGTATACTGCTAAAACCAAAGTTTCGTACCCTGCCCATCTTGCAGTTGTTGAGCTATTTCTTCATGTTGCTCAACAGCGCAGTACTCCAATCGTAAACTGTGGGTCTCATGCACTCCACTGCATAGAACATCAAGGGCCATGAGGCCTGGTGGAGTGAGGCTAGCCTTGCTATCCTGCTGAGTGTCAGTAGCATGGCCTTTAGGCCTAGCACCTGTATGGAGTTAGTTGGGATTTGACTCCTGACCTTCTTCGTGTCCAAATAATAGTATACTGCAATATACTCATCTATGGTGAGGCCACCTCCGTGCCTGCGAGAACATAGGTTCACCACTTATCCCCATCAGGACAATCCTATAATGAAGTATATGTCCTCCACCTCTATAGTGAGGGACATCCCGTCGATCTGGAAAGACTCTGAGTCAGGATCCCAGTAGTCTACTAGCATCTGCAGTAGTCTTGGTTTGGCCCTTAAGCTACCAAGACACCAAAACTTGTAGAGCCCACATGCACGAAGAGCTTGTTGAGCCATTAGATCACCCCGTATTGCTTCTTCTACATCCCCATGCTCTCGTTCCCTCCATTCTAGAACCATCCTGCACATTTAATTTAAGTTTTGGTCATTACATGTCTTAGAAAAACTTAAACGCAGCCACATACGCGACTGTTTTCAAAACAACCGCATATGTACGCAACTTTGATCCATTTTTCCATGTATAGCTAGCCCTATACTCGGAAAAATCCTTGATTTCCATGTGGGCTGTGGTGCATATCTTAGAGTGGACTAGAAATCAATTTTGACCACGGAAATTTGAAAATTTTACATGCAAATGAAAGAGCAGGGCATGGGAAGTTACTTGGAAAAAACGGTGTCGGATTCCGCTGGCTGAAACTCCCAAAATTCATGTTTGAAGTTCTAAGCTCAATTGGGTAAAAATTTCAAATGATATTTAATGTTTTGAATTTTTTACTATTTATAGAAATTTTTCAAAATTTTGAAAATTTTTACCCCATTTTCTATAGATTTGGATCGTTTCTAACCCTTTTGGACCAGTTTTGACTAATATGATGATGTAGGAGACCGTTTCAAGCGTCGTTTCAACCATTGTTTTGACCCGTTCATGTCGATTTCAGGTATGATATTTAAACTGTCATATAGGTCAGATTTCACCTCTGTGTTCATTTTGCATGACCTTATGACCATTTCATTATAACCTTAGGTACGAATCCATTCTATCCTGTCACGGAACCTTCTTGCTATTTTGGAAGTGATATGATGTGAATGGTAGAGCTTGACCTTACATGGGTACCCTAGTTAGCTCCTTGTTTTCATTTGGTTCCCATGCCGACAGTTTGTCCTTTAGGGTGTGGGAGTCCATTGTATAGTATCACCATGACATTTTGCAAGAGCCTCATACTCCTCTTGATATTTTGCTGGCTTGTTTCCTCAGGACTCCCTTATGTTAGGTTGTAATTGCATTATCATGAGCTTTGCCTACCTCATTGAGCCTTATGCCGGCTTCCATGACTTTGAGTACCAGCCATTTAGCCTGAGCTTGTCTCATGTCTAGCCTTGCAGAGCCATTTTATATATCCTTTGCAGCTTGATTCTTTATTTTTATAGGGAGGAGACTTTCCCCTGAGTGTCGCTATCCTACACATGTGTCATTGCATTGAGCATAGGTATGTTTCACTGCTTGGAACTAGTTTGTTTTCCCATTTGACACTCATCTCCTCCTAGTCTGTAACTTTAAAGTGATTTTATTCTTTTTCAAGCTTTTCAAATATTTGAAAAAGTCCAAAAAACTTAAAAAACCAAAAATCCAGACATGAAAAGATGTTATATTTGGTAGCAGTCGAGTCATGTTTCCTTCGAACAGAGCACTGTATATCACATCCGTTGGTTGGGTTAATAGTTTGACTTTAGGAGTTGTACTTGTTTCTTTGAGTTTATCTCCACCGACTAGTTAAGATTCCTGTCCCTATGGAGCCTCTGTCGATGCCTCCTGTGTCACAAAGATGTCCCAGTTTTGGATATCAAGTCTATGCTACCTACATTCAGTCACCATTCACCTTTATGCTCTTGTTTGAAGGAAGTTGAAACCTAAGTTGGCCATTCCTCAGTTATCTTGACTTTGCATGTCGGCCATTCCCAATGCAGTTACTGGTTCGTGCACCTTATGATCGAGTCCTTCCACATTATACAGCTTTGCTGAGTACCTCATGTTGGATGATGGGGGATGCCTTAATGCCCTCCTTCCAGCAGATTTCATCCCATCGACTTCAGATCATTTATTCTGGGATAGGAATCTAGAGTCATTTTTGAGTGCTTTGAGACTTGCAGTCATCAATGGAAAGTTCTCTCGTCATCGACAGTTTTTGGGAATACATCAGTGTCCCCCGATCGATGGATTCTCTCAAGTGTTTGACCTCAACACATTTATTCACACTTGTTAGTTTGCACTCTAGTACCTTGATTCCCATTTTCATTATCGATGGGTGATCTCATGTCTATTAACGATATACATCAATGACGGGTAATCAGACAATGGATTACTATGTTTGACCTCGACACCTCTATTCACATAGTAGGACATGTACTCGTAGTGGTTTGTGTAGAAGACCTTCCAGATTGGTGGCATCTCTTATATGCTACCTCCTTGATCGTGCCAGTGTTCATGAGATTTCATCTCTCGTGACTTGATTCTAGTATATGTCAGACATTTCCAGCCATTATGGAGATCATTATCCTTTGTATATCTTCATTATGGAGATTTTGATCTATTTATATTGTACGTGGCGATGACCACATATTTCATATTTTTTATCATGCCTATTCATGGCCATTGTACTCTTATTTATCCGGGACTGCTATATCTACTTGCAGTTATGTGCAGAGTTTTATCATTGTATTGTACTAATTGGATGGCTGGTTCTTCCACTGGCTTCTTCATCACTCCACTTCTGGGATGGACTTATAATGTATTTCGGCCATTGTATGACCCCTCTGACCTCACACATTAGGGGGTATTTGTTACAGCTGATTTTACCACAAATGGTGAATCACACTTTTATGGACTTCCCTATCCCTCTGCAGACTCTTTGGACCACATGGACCATTTTTGTACCTTTGATGTTTCCAATATCATCCCTAAAAACATGCAATAATTGCCATACGTGACTTTTAATCCCTTTCTCACGTATATATGTGGATTTGACCCTTAAACCCGCATACATCAGGATGTGTGCAAAAGGCCAAATTCTTTTGGAGTTTTCCTTGATGTGGATTCAACTCACTTGTCTCTTAGCCTTCTATATGCCTTGAGATCACCTAGATTCAACCTTTCATTACCCCATTAAAGAGCTATATAAGAAACCATTTGGATACATTGAAGGGGGAGGAATTGTAGAGCAAGAAAACTATAGTCCATTATTGCCGGAGCTTATACTTGAGTCTGCATCCCTTTGTCCCTTGGAGCACTTTTGTGTTCATCCCAAGCTTTCCTTTTGCTTGTGAGCTTTCTATCGAGAGACGGAGGATTGAAGTGGTGGTGGCCCAAGTGGGGGACTCAATTTCTCCGATTCGCAGACGTGCCAACAGAGGTTGTCACTATTGTAATCTCTATTTTATATTAATAGAAATATATTTTCCTGTCCATTAATGTGTGTTTAAATGAGTATTTGATCCATGGATGCTTTTAAATGCTTATATGTTATTGATTATATATGCTAGAGTAGGTCTAACACAATTATATATAGCATGCTTGTCTTTTTTGCTGAGTGTTGAGGAAGCAATTTATCAATACAAGCTAGATTTGGAAAGCTCAACGGGGATCTACATGAACCATCTGGAATAAGGTACGAATTGAGATCCTTTAGTGTTAGATATTTGGTTTCTCTTGCATATAGGAAATGATTGATTTCTGGAGTCAAGCTGTCTGTTGTGGTACCCCAAGCCATAGGAATTTCTCTCTGTTACACCATTTATCCATATTGTAATATAAAAATGTTCCAGACATATTTATATGTTGGAAAGTCATAATAAACTTTGTTATTGACACCATTTCTATGTGTTAATTTCACTCTTTCTACTATTTTCTACATATTTTGCGAGTAATATTGAATTGTGAGGATTCCATTAGCTCCTAGATCCTATTGTGAATCATATTTTCACATGGTATCATATCTCTTTGTATCTGCAAATCAAAACCATAGCGTTTGAGTTGCCATTTAGGGATTTTTCTAGAAAAAATTGAGTGTTTGCATTGCAGGTACAACCAGTGTTTCTGTCACTCAGTGTGCAAGGAGGAATGGAACAGACTCATGTATTACTTACCCAATTCAAATATTTTGCATGTAATATTGAAATGGTGATCCATTTGAGGTCAAAAGGCCTGTACAAATTGGCCATGGGAACTGAGACTGAGCCCAACTATGCTATGGAAAAATCAAAGTACTTCAGCAGACTAGATGAAGCATTCAGGATGCTTTGTCTCGGTATTTCAAGGGATCTTTTCTTCCATGTCAACAATCTGAAAACACCCAACAAAGTGTGGTTCAAGATTGATTTATTTTTTGGGAAGACTAATGAGATGAGAGGCCACCTACTCGAAAATGAGTTGATCTCATTGATCCCAAATCACTTTGAGACGATCTAGGACTTCTTCACCAAGTTCAAATCATTGGTTCTTCATCTAAAACAATGTGGCATTGAAAAGAAAGAGGAAAAGCTGACATTTTCCATTCTTTCAAATCTAGGGCTAGAGTATTCAATGTTTGTGTCAACATTCCAATCAAGCAAGCTCACAGCTCGAAATTGGAGGATTCCTTCACTGATAGACTTCATGGAGTCAGTAACTCGGCAACAAGATAAGATGGTGGAAATGGGTACCATCAAATCCACCAAGGATCAATCCCTTGCTGCAGGATTTTAGAATCCATCCAAAGGCAAGAAGAAAACCGTATATTTGAAGCATCAAGAGAAGAAGAAGCAAGAGAATCCTGAATATTCAGATGGAGTTTCGAATCCTACTAAGGACAAATAGAAGAAGAAGCAAGAGAATAAAAAATGCACTTATTGTCAAAAAGGTTGGAATCCAAAGAGTGCATGCATGAAGAGAACCATTGCCATGATGGCACAAATCCTTGATAAGAACAACATCCCACTGCCAGAAAGTGCAAGGAAGAAAGAGGGAGGTTCAAGCACAAATAATAAGGAAAGATGTCATGCTTTGGTGTTGGGTCCTCAAGATATTCATCCTTCATCATATATTCATGTGCCTCCATACACATGGCCTCCATGCATGATTCCTTCTCGTCCATACATCCTTACAATGGTGCATCCATTCTCATGGGTGATAATTTAGAAATCCAAGCCAAAGGGGTTGGCATGATTGATCTTGAAGATGGGTACTTCAACAATGTGTTGTTTGTTCCTGATATAGTAGAAAACCTACTCTCTATCTATCAAATTACACACACTAGTACATCCAAGAGAGTAACATTCACTCAAAATGATTTGGATATCTCAGAAATCTCTACATGCCAAGTTGTTGTAATGGGGTTTGTTGACCTTGATTCAAGAATGTACAAATTCTCTCACATCCTTCCATACTCCTAAGGGGATGCACTCCTATCACATGCCAATGAGATAAGAAAGTTGTGGAATGAGATATATGATCATCTCAACTATAGGTACCTCCAATATCTAAGCAAGGAAAGCATGGTTGAAGGGCTTCCTACCATCAAGTTTTCCAATGGCACATGCAAAGGGTGTGTAGTGGGAAAACATGTTGAGCATAGATATGAGAAAGGAAAGGAAATGATGGTTGTCCAAGTACTTGATATGATCCATTAAGATATCATAGGGTCTCTTCCCATGCCCTAATATGGGAATTCAAGGTTTGTGTTGACTTTCATAGATGATTTCTCAAGGTATTGTTGGGTTTATTTTCTCAAGCTAAAATCAAAGGTTTTTGAGACTTTCAAAGTTTACAAAGCCTTAGTTGAGAATGCGTGTTGGAATAAGATAAAGGTTATTGGGACTGAAAATGGTAAGGATTATGTCAACAAGAATTTTCAGCATATTTGTGAATAATGCGGCATCCAAATGCAACATTCTATGCCCTACACACCACAATGGAATCGTGTTGCAAAGCACAAAAACAAGGCTCTCAAGGAGATGGAAACATGCATGATGGAAGCAAATAATTTGAATCCTAAGCTATGGGATGAAGCTATAAATTGTGCTGCATATGTTCAAAATAGATCTCCACACAAAGCATTACATGGAAAAACTATATATGAGGCTTGGAGTGGTCACAAGCCCAATGTTTCTCATTTCAGTGTTTTTGGATCAAAGGCTTGGGATAGGATTCCTCCAGAGAAGAGAAAGGCCTTGAAACCTCAAATAAAGGAGTCCAGTATGGTTGTATATTATGAATATGCAAAGGGCTATAATCTCTTTGATCCCTCATCTTAGAAAACATTCATCGAAAGGAGTGTACAGTTCAAAGAAGAGCCCATGCATGAGATTGAACTAACTCAAGGGGAATGCTCAAATCCTCCACTCCATGATGATGTAAGTGATTATACTTCCTTTAACTTTTCTGATTCTGATATTGATGATTATGATGATGAAATTCATTTCGACCATGACTCACCAATTCATACCAAGTGGTATGAGAAAACCATTCAAGTAGCTGGGGATCTTGCTGTAGATCCACTAGACTCTAGGAAGACTAGATCTTAATTTCACAATTCCTTCTCTACTTGTGAATTGAATATTTCAGAGAGATGCTTTATGTTGGTTGGATATTATCCTCATACATATCAGGAAGCATCACTTGACCTAATATGGAAAATATCCATGCAAGGAGAGTTCAATTCCTTACAACACAATGAGACT
The DNA here is from genome assembly GCA_001517045.1 of Pseudotsuga menziesii. Taxonomy (NCBI): domain Eukaryota; kingdom Viridiplantae; phylum Streptophyta; class Pinopsida; order Pinales; family Pinaceae; genus Pseudotsuga; species Pseudotsuga menziesii. The sequence goes on along the minus strand of LPNX010221223.1, from coordinate 116,516 downwards.
TGGGAATTGGTTCCCTTTCCCTCCAAGAGGAAACTAATGCAATGTAAGTGGGTCTATAGGAAAAAAGTAGCTGCTGATGGTTCTAATATAAATTAAAAGGTCAGTTTGGTTTCCAAATTCTTCTCATAATTCCAAGGAGTGGACTGTAAAAAGACATTTGCATCAGTTGCAAAGATGGACTCTATCAGGCTAGTTTTAGCCATTGTTGGATCTAAGTGTTGGGAGGTTCACAACATGGATGTGAAGAGTGATTTTATTCATGGTGAAATTAATGAGGACATATATATGCAACATCTTGAATTTTTCATTCATGATCTTTCACTTGTTTGCAGGTTGAAGAAGTATCTCTATGGCCTCAAGCAAGTTCCCAGGGCTTGGTATGCCAAGATGTAAAATTTTGTGTTATCGCTTGGATATGAAAGATGTAAATCTTATCCTAATGTGTATTTGTAGCATGTTGGTGATTTATTGCTGAAAATATTATTTTATGTTGATGAAATTTTTATTACAGGGAGATGCACTAAATATATAGGATCAATAAAGTCTTCATTGCACAATGAATTCTCCATGACTGACCTTGGATTGTTGAAAACATTTCTTGGTTTAGAGATTGAGCAATATGATGCAGGGATAAAGGTCAGACAACCAAAGTATGCTGCAGACATGTTATTGAAGTTCAGAATGGATGAATGTAAGTCATCCAAGTTACCATTCCTCTCAGGAATAAAACTAAGTGATTTTGGGGCATCTCCACTGGTGGACAACTCGTTGTACAGACAACTAGTTGGGATTTTGTTGTATCTTACACTCTCTCAACCCAATTTGGAATATGTTTTATGTGTTATTTCAAGATATATGCATGAGAATCATGAGATCCAATGGAAGGATGAAAAAATAGTCTTGCATTATGTGCAAGGAACCAAATACTTCAGGGTACACTATGTTGTTGGTTCTCCATTAGAACTAGTTGGATTAACTGATTATGATTGGGATGGAGATTCCGTTGATAATCCACTTTAGGCTATGTATTCATGCTTTCACATGGTCCCATATTATTTTCAATCAAGAAAGACCACACTATATCCCTTTCTTCAATTAAGGCCGGGTACAAAGGAGCATTGAATGCAACTACACAATATGTGTGGTTGCAAGGTATTCTTGGGGAACTTGGTTTTTCATTTGATTCACCCACATTCATTCAATGTGAAAATAAAAGTGAAATCAATATTTCCACTGATCTAGCACAAATACATAGGACCAATCACATTGAGATACACATGCACTACATCAGGAGCTTGGTGCATGAGCAGGTGGTATCCTTACAATATTGCCCATCTGTAGCGCAAACTGCTGACATCTTCACCAAGAGTTTCACAGAGAAGGAATTCACCTATCTGAGATCCCTTCTTGGAGTGGGTGACACATGGTGATGGCTGATATTCACTTTCAGGTTTTTCTACATGTCCATTTTATAGGGGGGTTTTGTTCCCATGAGGTTTTCCTCCTGACCTCAGTTATATTGACAAATAAATTTTTGTAAGAGGTGACTTGAATCTTAGTTTCCAAGGAGTCAATAATGTGATGTAATTACACTAAGTCAAGCTAAAGGGGGGGTGTTAAAGAATTATTCCACCTTAGTACCATGGTCATACACCTAGGACACATTTTCATTAGTCTCATGCTTATGTTATATGGTCCAAAACTAGGTTGTCTTGGTCAACCTTGGTCCTTTTGGTGTTTTGGACTCATAAATGCACCTAAGAGCCCTCATTTGATCATTCTGGTTACACATGCACCCTCATTAATGACTTCTTAGTCCTTGGTGCACTCCCCATTCCTTAAATCAGGGAAACTGATTGACTAGAGGTGCCCATGCATGTATTTGGTGGTTTTTTACTCTTTTGGACCATTTATTGCTTCCTAGAGCCACTCCCACTCACCCATGCACTCCACCATGCCTATCGTACCCTCATTCATGTCCTAGTATGATCCATCCACGTTCACACTAGCATTCATCACCATTTGAGGTGGTTTGGGAGCTCATTGGTCCACCTAGGGGGTTTTGAGGCCAAATCTAAGCCTTCCACATGTATGCATTGTTGGCCTCCTATTTTGCTTGCTTACTACCCTATTTCTAGTTCAAATTTATAAGGAACCAAGCATCTTTGACTCCATCTTGTTATATATTTTACGTTCAAATATATATTTTCAAGGACTATATCCCAAGGTTCTTAAAACAGGTAAATTTTTGGTATTTTCATTATTTTGTTTATCATTTCGAAGGATTTCAACTTATAACTCTAACTTATGATTAAAAAAATGCCGATCCTTTATCAAAGTCTTGTTTCCCGCACTGTTACCTTTTTTTCCCGGTGGTTCGATTCCGCACCTGTTCTGGCGCTCACTACTCATGTGTCGATTGGTTCAGATATCTAGGAGATTTATTTTCCCGAAACAACATATGGGTTCTGCATTCAATCGCTTCAATATCGACCGTGAGCTACCTATTGGCATTATGCAGCCTTTCTCTATCCAAGAATCATGGGCCCTAATCTTAAACAACGCACGGGTTCCAGGCTACTTGATCGCTTATTTGCAAAGGATCCGAATCAAATCTGATGTCTTAACCTATTTTTTTGCATTGGATCAGTTGTTAGTTGTTTTAATCCTCCTGGATAAGCGTAGATCTTTTGGGTAGGGTCGACCCTTTTCAGTGGTCGACCCGTGATGTAATTTGAGCTATAAATATGTATGTGAAAAACTTAAGAGGGATCGATATCAAGTTCTTAATTTACTACTGCATTTTACTTTAAACCTTCAGTTCCAGATCTAGAAGTGTTGGAGGGAGGCCCCCCCTTCAAACCTTGTTACATATGCATAGTTCTGTTTTATTCCTGTAAGAAAACTCATACATCATTTCTCCATAATACTATTTTTATATGTATGCCTGCAGTTTTATAAAGAAATAAACAGGATTTACAAGACTCATGACTGGAAATATACATACATACATACATACATACATACATACATACATACATACATACATATATATATATATATATGTTTGCATTGGATTTGCTTGTATTATTGAATGTGTGTAGACATACTTGTTTATGTCAATGAGCATGCATAGACAGAGTATTTAATTCATGATTAATCCCAGCTTTTATTTGGAGATTTAATTTGGTGAATTGTAGGTTTGAGAGAAATAGGAAGAGTAGTTAAACATGTTGAATCTGAATTTCTTTCTCTTTCGTTTCCAGTAGCTAGATCATGTTGTAGGATTTAGTAATTGAGTGATTGAACCTCTGGCTAGAGTCTGTAGGTTAGCATTTTCAGACTTTCTTGATAAAAGATTTAGAATATGTATTGTTTTTAAAAGATTATGAGGAATTTGGATGAAATTAGAGAGAGAGAGAGAGTTTGTAGCCTGTTAATATTTTAAATTGCGTATTTTCTAGTGTGTTCTGATTTCTTTTATTCATCTTCTCATCCATTCTTAGCCATAGATTGATTTATTTTGAAGGCTTAGCATAACTGTTTTGGAATTTAATGATGAATGTTAGACCTCTCGGTTTCATTGAATTGAGTTGAAACGTAGATTAGCTAAAGCCCTATTTTTAGCTCTGTCTGAATATTCTTTTTCCAATTCACTTTAATAAGCATAGAGTTCAAGCAGTGTTGTTTCTTTTATTAGTGAATAGGTAAATTTATTTCAGTAATTATCTTGTAAATGACAGTGTTGGTGTGAAGTAGAGTTGGTAGTCTTAAAGGTAATAAAATTCTAATTCCTGTAGAAGAGTTATTGTACTTGAAACAAATTCCTTTTTGATGATTGAGAAGTTTTAGAACTCTAGTGTGTATAAAGAAGAGTTTATTACATCGAGAAGTTATGTTGGAATTGTTTGAGACATTAAAGATTGACCAAATAGCATTTCTTTTGTAGGTAAGTTTGAGATTTAAGATCTGTTTTGACAGTAGGATCTCCTTTAAGATTGGAACATTTGATTGCTTAGTTACTTTGATTCTAAGAGTTAGAAAATTAAAGGCAGATTTGTTATTGGTATGCGGAGATTTTGGAAAATAGATTAAAAGTTGGTATGGTTTGATATTGATTTAGATTTCATTAATTGAACTTGGTAAACTTAAAATTTTCCTATTTGGATTGTAAACAACAATTAGAGATTGGTTCTTTTTCCTAGATTAGAGTTGGCAGCTTTTGATCTTTGTTATTCAAGAGAATTGTTAGTTTTATGAACTACGTTCTTTCTCTTTGCATGTGAGTAGATTGAAGTCACCTTAGGAATTAGATTTAAACTATCTTACCCCACACATATAGTGTAGCAACTCAAAGCTTACGTGTCCTGATCGATAATTAAATTTAAGGTAAATTAATTGATTATATTTTACCCAACATTTTGGTGTCATTGCCGGGGAGTTGCTCCAAGGTAAGCTGCTATTTTGCTTGTTTTCTATTAATTTGTTGGTTGTTTCTTTTTGGTGTGATTAGTTTTTGCATATTGGAGGAGAAGGGGTGGTAAGACGAGAGGTAAGAACCTGCGCATCTGTTATACAGGTTCCTTTAAATCCATCTACAGCGTAGGTGTTTTGATTTGATTGGTTAATTAGAATTTTTGTTATTTACAGTTAATTTTTGATGAGACCTAGAGATAGTAGAGGTAGATACGTTAAAATCAATTCAGATATTTTTGGAAACAAAACCCCACCACTAACTAACCCTAGGGATAGGTATACAGGCAAGAAGACAGAAGGAAATAGCACCCAAAAATCTATTGAATTAAAAACTGGATTAGAGGAAACTGAGATCCCTCAAGGTGAACTGTTACACTGTGGAGATACCACAAACTCTTCAAACTTCACCAATAAAGGAAGACCCCAATTTGGTTGACATTGTGGATGTGGAAAAAGTGAATGCCCTTTTTGGTCATACACAAAATTGGGTGATTTCTCAAGTAGAATTTACCACAATTCCTTACAGGCCATCTTTAGGAAATTCTCCTTTTCAACAACAGCCTAGGAGAGAATGTTGGGATTTCACCCCATCCCCAAAGAAAGATAGGCTACGTTTCACTTGGTTTAGGAATCCTCTTGTTATGAGTGACCAGGAAGTAGGACACCATATGGAAGGAGAAGTAGAACAAGAGGGACAAACAGAAACAACCTTTGGCTTCCCCATTTTGGATCTTGCATGTGATGTCAATATGAAAAATATCCCAGCATATTCGTTATCTACTTTCTATGGTAAAAGTACTAAAGATCCGCATACATTTTTGTTTGAATTTGACATTTTGTGTAGGAGCTATAACTATTTACATGACGCACAAAAGTTAAAACTGTTTCCTGCCACCCTTAAAGACTTTGCACTTAGATGGTTTATGGGTATGGGAGAATACACTATTCGAAGTTGGGATGAGATTAAGAGTGCTTTCCTTAAGAAATACCGAGACTACTGTGGGCCTAAAGACTCTCAAAATGATATCTTTACAATACAACAGCATGAAGACGAGAGTCTTGAGGATTTTCTTGAACACTTTAACTTTGTACTACAGAAGTCTAAGTATAATACTCTACAAGAAGATGCGGTCAGAACTCTTTTTCTAAAAGGGATTCTAGAAGAGTATGTGGAAATCCTCAACCTGATGGCATCAGGAGATGTGTCCCATAAATCCTTTGAAGAAATTACTGAATTATGTAGGAAATATTCTAGAAGTAGAGCCAAGGCTGGAAGAAATGTGAGGGAGGGTCCTTCTCGCACTTCTAGAACAACAGGAACTAGTGGGGTCACAAGAACAAAATTAGGGAACTTGTTGGAAAATTTTAAAACTGATATTTTAGGCACCTTGAGTTCTCAATTCGATACGTTGAAAACTAAAAAGCAGCAAGAAGAAGAGGACATTGCAGCACTACATATATTCTGTCCTAAATGCAGAAAAAGACACCCTCTTAAAGAGTGTCCCCTTAATATTATTTCAGTTTGTGCTCTTTGTTCTAACAAACATCCTACTGATAATTTCCCTTCATTACCAGAATTGCAAGCCCTTTATAAGATTAATAATGAACCCATGGATCAATTGTATGCATCAAAAAGGCCATGGCATCCTAGACCTCAAAACATGTACCTGGAGCATACTTTTCAAAATATTGCATATTACTACCCAATGCAACAACCTTAGCATCCATGGAGTCCACAAATGTGGCAAAATTGGCCATCTTAGCCTACTCAAACCCAATCATGGCAGTAAGGCTGGCGAGGATAGTCTTATGGAGGAACTTAGCCAACAGCTCCATTACATACTCCTCCTAGTTACTCTCCATTTCCACCCAATGTGCAACAGTTATTACCTAGTTTTACACCACCTGCACTTCCTCCTATACCCCTAGTTCCACAATAGTATCAGAATCCAAAACCCCCTCGACTCACGTTGTTTTCTTCTCAACCTATACTGAATCCTAATAACAGACTGTCCCAACCTCTTCATAATGCTTAAATGCAAATGGCCCCAACTTATGTGATTCATTCAGCCTCTATACAAGAAATACAGTTAAGGTCTAGGAAAATATTAAACAAAACCCCTCCAGCAGTGATTATTCAAGAAGAATGTGGAGAAGAAACTGCTGAAAAAGAAGTTCAAGAGGAGGAAGAGGTTCCAAATGCATTAGAAAACACTCAAGTACCTAGAACTCAGATTTCTCAATCAAATGCACAACCACAATTGAATAATGATCCTCCTTATCCATAAAGGTTTTTAATATAGAAACCTGTAGTTCATTCACAATTTAATCTTGAGAATGAGTTAAGAAATGTTTGTATTCGAATTCCATTACTCCAGGACATTAGAGATGTTCCTATTTATTCAAAGATGGTAAGAGAGTTATGTTTGAAGAATCCTGGTCGAAAACAAAAAGATCCACCAACAATACATGTTATAGGACAGTTGTCTGATTATATTTCAGACCATCCCTTACTTCCAAAGTTTGCAAACCCTGGGAACCCAATTGTAACTATTTGTATTAATGATATTCCCATAGGAAAAACTCTAATTGACTTGGGGGCAGCAATCAATATTTTGTCTATGACCACCTTGCAGAAACTACAATTGTATAATCTCCTCAAACCTAGTCCTACCATTTTGGAATTGGCTGATAGGAGTACAGTTAAACCTGTAGGGGCATTGGATGACATTGAAATCACTGTAGCTTCTTGGGAGTATCCAGTGGATTTATTGGTACTCCAAACCAAAGATCCAATTAGGGAACACCCTGTTATATTAGGTAGACCCTAGTTAGCAACTGCTAATGCTTTCATAGGATGTAGAGAGGGTATTTTAACTATATCAAATGGTAATTCTCTACAAAACCTTATCATTTATCCACCAACTCAACCTGTAATAGAAAACATGTTATGGTTAGAAAGTCCTTATGAAGATGAGGATGTTGAACAGCCTTTACTATCCATCAGTCAAACTAGGGGACTGGAATACCAAACTGAAGATGATATTTTAGATCAATTTATTTCAGCCACTACTAGTGTTGATTTTCCCCAGTCCTTTTCTGACTTGGATTATGTTTTCACTGAAAATTTTCAAGAACAGTATGACCCTTCAACTATCTCATCATCTGTAATTTTATTTATAGATGAGAAAGTTGGAGCTTTAACCATACCAATGGAGATCAGTCCTGGAAGGTCTTTAATTATTAATGCAAATTTGACTCAAGACCAACAAAGTCAGTTAGTTGAAGGGTTCAACTATCTGAAGCATAGTGTGGAGCATTTTCTTGGACTTATGCTGATATGAAGGGAATTCACCCTGACACATGTATCCATAATATTTACACTCAGGAGAACATTAGACCTGTAAGGAAACCACGGAGGAGAATGAACCCTGCTCTTAAAGATATTGTAAAAGATGAGTTACAAAAATTACTTGATGTAGGTTTTATTTATCCCATTTCTGATGGTAAATGGGTATCTCCTTTGGTGATTGTCCCAAAGAAGGGAGTTAAGTGGAGAATATGCGTAGATTTTTGGGAACTGAATAAAGAAACTTTAAGAGACTATTTTCCTCTTCCCTTTATAGATCAGGTCTTTGACACTTTGTCCGGGAAATGGTAATTTTCTTTTCTTGATGGATACAGTGGATACAATCAAATTAGAATAGCCCCAAATACTAAGACAAAACTACTTTCACTTATCCATGGGGAACATACGCTTACAAGGTGTTACCATTCAGATTGTGTAACGCCCTTGCTACTTTCCAAAGGGTAGTGTTAGGAATTCTAGCTAACTTGGTTCATGATTGCATGGAAGTATATATGGACAATTTTATAGTATATGGTAATGACTTCAAAGAAGCCTTAGACAACTTAGAAAAAGTCTTAATGAGGTGCCAAGAAACAAACCTTGCCTTAAGTCATGAAAAGTGAAAAATGATGTTAACTGAGGGCATTGTGTTAGGACATCATATCTCGTCAGAAGGTGTCAAGGTAGATCCAGCAAAGATTGAAATCATTACTAGTTTACCTCCACCAACTACACAAAAGGAAGTTAGAAGTTTTCTAGGACATGCAGGTTACTACCGTAGGTTTATTGTCAACATTACTAAGATAGCAGCCCCACTTTTCAAGTTGTTAGCCAAAGACATTGATTTTTGTTGGGATCAACACTGTCAAGTAGATTTTGGCACTTTAAAAATAGAATTGTCTTCAACATCGATTTTGAGAGGACCAAAATGGTCTTTGCCCATTGATATACATACTAATGCTTCTGATACTGCCCTAGGGGGAGTTCTTGGACAAAAATTAAATCAATATTATTATGCTATTTATTTTATCAATAAAAATTTAACACCAGTAGAACTAAATTATACAGTGACTAAAAAAGAATTTTTAGTAGTAGTTCATGCTATTAATAAATTTTGACATTACATTACTGGCTATGATGTTTTTGTTCACACTGATCATTCTGCTATTATATTTTTGATGAATAAACCTATAACTAGTGGCAGAGTTACTAGATGGCTTCTTTTGCTACAAGAATTTAACATTACTATAATTGATAAACTAGGAAAGGAAAATCTAGTTGCATATTTTCTTTTGCGATTGACTCATAATAATGATAATGTTCCTGTAGATGATAATTTTCCTAACGAACATTTTTTTGTTGTCTCTGTTAAAATACCATGGTTTGAAGACATATCCAATTATTTAGTTACAATAAAAGTACCTTCTCATCTGCCATCGTATGAAAAATGAAGGATCATACAACAAAGTGCCAACTATTCATGGGCAGGTAATGATCTCTTTTGTACTAGTCCAAATTTGATAATCAAAAAATGTGTAAGAGAAGATGAGATGTATGATATCCTCCAAGCCTGTCATGATGGGCCCTGTGGAGGACATTTTTCAGACAAGCGGACAACATACAAGGTGTTACATCAAGGTTATTACTAGCCTACACTTTTCAAATATGCTGCAAAATATGTGCAGGGTTGTAATAGCTGTCAACAGATGGAGAGACCCACTGCTACTAATGAAATGCCTTTACAAACCCAGGTAAAGATTGAACCCTTTGAAAAGTGGGGATTGGACTTTGTTTTACCAATCTCACCAATGTCATGAAAAAAGAGGTATATATTAGTCTGTATTGACTATGTGACTAAGTGGGTAGAAGCAAAAGCTCTGCTAAGGGCCACCAAGAAATCAGTCATAGAGTTTATTTATGAAGAAATTTTTACTCTCTTTGGGATTCCTCGTGAAATTGTGACTGAAAATGGAGCACAGTTTGTCTCTAAATCAATGAAAGAACTGACAGAGCAGTATGGGATTAAACACTATAAATCCTCTCCTTACCACCCCTAGCAAATGGTCAGGTGGAGTCAACAAACAAAGTGTTAGAAGCCATTTTGACCAAAACTGTGCAAATGCATCATAAGGACTAGGCATATAGGCTTCCGGAGGCACTGTGGGCTTATAGGATTGCGTGGAGAAATACCACAGGGCATACTCCATATGAGCTTGTTTATGGGAAACAGGTTATGCTCCCTATAGAATTTCAAGTGAAAACCTTCCATACTGCTGCACAATCGAGCCTGAATTTGGATGAAGCCCAAGAACAGATATTGATGCAGTTAAATGAACTTGATGAAATTAGACAAGATGCTATCCAACGAACTTCTTTAATCCAGAATCAAAGGACTAAATGGCATGACAAGTTTTTGAAGTAGAAAACTTTTCAAGAAGGTGATTGGGCCCTATTGTTTGACTCAATATTTAAACACTTCAAAGGTAAACTTACAACTAGGTGGATGGGACCATATGAAATTGTGACTGTTTTTTATAATGGCTCTGTCAAAATAAGAACAATTGATGATGAAAAAGTTACATTTGTGGTAAATGAAAATCGGTTGAAGGTATACCATAAACCTATTTCTAAGCAAGAATTCATTCATAATATGACTCAGTAATACGAACTAGAGTTGGTAGGTGAAGAAGTGACTTCTTCACCTCACCTCTTCACCTCCTACTCTCTCTTGAAGTAATATCTGATGGAACTATTTCTTTGTATATATGTATAGGAGTGTGTTTTTCTTATCATTAGGTTCTCTTTTTGAATTATGCAGGTATTTTCTTTGGTGAGAGCTTAGGATATTTTAAAAGGGAAGTCTTTCTGTTACCTTTCTTACTTTAGAAAGTTTATTCCTTTTACAAAGAATTTTCAGGAACTTTCCTAATTTGAATTAATTTCTGAGAGATACTCTGAATATATTTACTGGTTTTGCTAAGTTATTGGAATACCTGTATCAAATAAAAATTGAAAAATGTTTGTCATATCTATAGGACTTGTTGTTTTCAGTTCAGTTATTTTATATGGACTTGTTTTTCTTTATTCATACAGATTGTCTATCTATCTAGTTGTGCCTCTATTAGTGATTTAAAGACTCAAGGGGTTTCACTTATGGACCCATAGTATACTAGTGCAATTTGACTTGGTTTCACACTTGATTGAACGAGTATTTTTACAAGTAGTAACAGTTGGGGACATTGAGTTATTATCCAGACAGGCACCACCATAATTTTATAAGGGATGGTTTTCAAGACTGAAGAATATTTTGATCATTATCCATTGGCTTTTATTATATATATATATATATATATATATATATATTTATTATAAATAATTCCAGCCATCTCATGTTTTTCAATTTATACAGTTATAGGGGTTATTTGTTCATACAGACAAACCTTTATAGGCATGCTTCAAGAAAAAAATATTCCAATTTAATACCATCCCCCTCCTAGAAGGTTTTCAGAGCTGCTCCCCCACTCATCTATGCGGAAGCAAATTATAAATTCTATCTTCAAGATGAATTTGGGACAAGAGCCTCTGATAGAAAAAGGGTGTAAGAGGTTAACTCGCTGGGATATTGAACAGGTCCGTTGACAGTGGGTACCACCCTGTGGTATAAACATGTAAACCCATCAGGGTATTGAACAGGCCTGTTGGAAATGGGGCATTCTGCCTGGGGAAGAATTTTCTTAGCTATTACAGTTACCCCACCGGAGTACTGAACAGGGTCGCTGGCAATGGGTTCTGACTTTGATATCTATTTTAATGCCTCATATATACTTGTTTGTATGAACATCGTACTTTTGTAAATGTTAAAGAGAAGACATGTTTGGTTAAATGAAAATGAAAATGAATTGTTTGTAATAGCCATTCGATAATCATCTTCAGATGCTTTAAATCTCTATTACCTGATCTTTACTATAGAATAGGTTCATGCCTCTAGAGTGTACTTATGTTTAGTGATTCAATGAACATAGCTGTGAACCTTATTTTCACCACTCAAACCTTCTTGTGTGAAGCTGAGCCAAGTTGAACAGTACACTATTGGTCTCAATTAGTCCTCCTCTTATCTTGTTTTTAGTAGGCACCATATTTTGTGAAGAAATCCTATATGGATAAAGAAGAGAAAGTATATATTTATCAATTGGAGTTTTGAATCTTTTTAATAGTTAGATGCAAGAATGAGATTGAGAAATCATGGATTCCTTTTAATTTTTCCTTTATATTGATAATAATGCATAGTTTTCTGACCTAACCTTGTTTATGTGTGGTTAGATGAAGAAGCAACAATTGAATATCATTAATGGAAATTGTGCAAGGAACTTGCTGGATAGAACAAATTTTTTCAAGCAGTTTCAGTTTTCTTTTTCAACTCACAAAAGTTGGACATTTTGGAGAAATAAAGCTATTTGTCCTTGCCTATAACATTGTCATCCTACTGGCAACCATTTCCACCTCTGCAAGCTTGAAAATGCTCTTGTATCTAAACATGAAAATACTAGACTCAGGCTAGGTCAGGTGCCGGATGGGGTGCTGGAATAAGTACTAGGAAAACTGGTAAATTAAATTTTTTTCTTCCAGAATGTTGGAGTAAGTTTTAACTGTTGAAATCCAGGCATCTTTTTAATTTGAAAAATGATTAAATAATGGGAATTTACCTTGACTAGTTATATCCCATATTTTATGAGTATCTTAACTCTTCTGGTTCCTAAATTGGGCGTAAGTATATTTTTCAACCATGCTCAGAATCACCTCTTTTATTGTAAATAATTTAATGACATACAAACCGCACCAAATTTTATTTCATATTATTTATTATTTTATACCAGTAATTTATACACAAACGGTTTATGTTTTATATAATAGTTTGCCACTTTAATTTTTTTATTTTTGCCATTAATTTTCTAAAGTCCGAATCCTAACTCCATGACTAAATGTGACATTTGATATGCCTTAATGCTATAAATTTATCTTGGAATGTGTCGTTATTATTATAAGGCAGGGAAATATGGGCAGTATGTGCCTTTATCTGTTATAACTTCCCTTGCACATTCGTCATTATCATTCTAATTTTCCATTCCTTGCCATCATACTTTTAAATGGGCTGGTTCCAGTTTTCATTACTACCATCTGGAGGGATTTTGATAGAGTTTTTGATGACCATTCGAATTGTTGTGTGTTCTCAATCCACCATTTACTCTGTTCCTCATCCTATCCCTATGTCTCCATGATGATTAATCGCCATGAACCCACTTTGTATGATCAATTATTGGACATGCCCGAGTTTTCAGCTTGCAGTGAGTTGTTTGTTCAAGCCGGATGGCATCCTTTTTTAACCGCTCTTCAGGGGCATGACGACGTAGTATCCTTACAATTTTCCCTAGGGTTTGATGGTCACACTACCAAGGTAAGGTCGTTGGTGTTTCAAGTCACAAAGGAATCGGTTGCGCAGGCTATAGGGCTTCCACGAAGAGGGGACTGATGGTTCAAGAACTTCAAGCTGCCACACAAGGATTATGACTATGTTTTTAAACCAGAGTTCCTGATTGTGAAGGGAGAAAAAGGGTTTTTGAAACTGTGGATCATAGAAGAGTTTATCAACCCTCTAGTGATTATTACCAAGCTTATCACTTGTGAAGGTTGGTTTTCTACTTTGAAAGCCTGCCATTTTTTATTGCTTTCACATTTTGAATTTGGTAAGCTCCTCAACTTCCCATTTTATTTTTGGAAAAGTTTAGGGAAGATGGCCTCTTAGGTAAGAAAAAATGTAGAAAACCCTACTCATAGATTGTATCATCATGGTCTTATTAAGATGGTTTTTTTAGCTGAATTGAAGAAAAGGAATCAGACCTGGGAACAATTTCTATCTGAATTATCTAACTCCCATATTAGTTCATCTCTGGTTAATGAAGTAAGCGAACCCCATATTCCTGATCCTCCCGATAAGGTATCCTCTGTGAATGTTTCTAAAGATCGAATTTCTATTAAAACACAGGATTGTGGTTCCCCTAGCCATATTCAGGAACAAGGAATTAAGAATTGTAAGAGAGCAGGAAGGTCCAATACTAAGAAGCCTCGGGGGTTGAAAGGGTGACAAGCAAATTCTCAATTTGATAGTGGGAAAGGACAGTGCGACTTGGGGAAATATCCTATTCCTTTAACCCATAGGTTCACCCGTAGCATGGCTGCCCAGAAGAAAAAGACAGAACCTAAATATAAAATTCCTATTCACGTCTAGTTATCTTCATCTACTTCTTTATCTACACGTGATGATTCTCATTCAACTGATTCCCATTATAGTCCTCCAGTGCCGAGTCCTATTGCAGGTTCTTCATTTCCAACCCATTCCTCAGCATCTTGGGTTTTAAAATCTAATCAGAAATACATCAAATCTCATCGATCAGCTACTTTAGCCCAGGGGGTTGAATATTTTCAATAGAGAAACCTTAAGTTAACTGAACAATTACAGGAACATATTTGATTGGATCAATTTATTCACCAAGAAAATGCAGTCTTGAAAACTAAGGTGGCATCCCTGCAAACCCTAGTTGATGATATAACTGGGTCCAATCGTAGTCTTAGGAAGCAGTTGAGGAAAAAGGATAAACAACATGAGGAATTGATCAAAGCACAACAAAGAACAACTCCATCCCCTCCTCAAGTGCAAGTGTTGTTTAACACTGCAGCTTCAGTCTCTGGAATTTAACTCAAATTTTGATCATCAATTTTGTTTCTCAATTTTGTATATCAGGGTCAAAATTTTCTTGCATTGGGACATGCAAGGTCCTCAGTCTGGGGGAGATGTTGACCTCCTGTTTTTCTTGCTTACTACCCTATTTCTAGTTTGAATTTATAAGGAACCATGTATCTTTGACTCCATCTTGTTATATATTTTATGTTCAAATATATATTTTCAAGGACTATATCCCAAGGTTCTTAAAATGGGTAAATTTTTGGTATTTTCATTATTTTGTTTATCATTTCGATGGATTTCAACTTATAATTAAAAACTCTAAATTATGATTAAAAAACACAGCTCCTTTGTCAAAGTATTGTTTCCTACACAGTTACCTTCTTTTCCTGGTGGCTTGATCCTGCACCTGTTCTAGCGCTCACTGAGCATGTGTCGATTGGTTCATATATCTGGGGGATTTATTTGCCCGAAACAACATATGGGTTTTTCATTCAATCACTTCAATATAGACCATGAGCTACCTATTGGCATTATGCAGCCTTGCTCTGTCCAAGAATCGTGGGCCCTAATCTTAAACAACGTGTGGGTTCCAGGCTACTTGATCACTGATTTGCAAAGGATCCGAATCAAATCTGGTGTCTTAACCTATTTTTTTGCATTGGATCAGTTGTTATTTGTTTTAATCCTCCTGGATAAGTGTAGATATTTTGGGTAGGGTCGACCCTTTTCAGTGGTCGACCCATGATGTAATTTGAGCTATAAATATGTATGTGAAAAACTTAAAAGGGATCGATATCATATACTATAAAAACTCTGATTTCAAGTTGTTAATCTACTACTGCGTTTTAATTTAAACCTTTAGTTCCAAATCTAGAAGTGTTGGAGGGAGGGCCCCCCTTCAACCCTTGTTACATATGCGTAGTTCTATTT